>CANYBF011456903.1:0-21124 GCA_948192965.1 Dalechampia spathulata | reverse complement strand
TTGAGTTGACTAGATAAGCCGGGTGGCGACTCCACATCATTTTCTCGACGCGATCTATCTAGGTCCTGTAGTTACTCAGGGATCTATACTTTCGAGAGCAAGCACCACGGCATTTCACGCCGAACAGCGTGTAGCGCTCCCACGTCCGGGATGCGCTACTCTCACACCCATCCTTTAGGAGGATTTTTGGGATCTACGAGTTACCAACTACACATGTTTTATGACTGAGGCTGCCATCATATACTACTTTTAAAAGTTGACCTTTGACACATTTCCTTCACTATTCATATTTTCTAAGAACACTGATGAGGACTGCATCCTGCCAATTTAGGCCAAAAATTACTTTCATGACAGAGTTCCTCATGCTACAGTGACTTGGGCAGCCTTCATTTAGCCCCGCCTACTCTTTAAAGGTGGCACTTCTACCAGTTTTCCTACATCATGTAGAGTTGTTAGAGAGTCTTACCTTCTTTTCCTCTAGTGCAAATAGTTTATCCTTCAGCAGGCTATTCCTATTCAATATCCTTTATGTCTAGGTTCTATTGATAGAGCTAGCTATGATAGGTCCGCCATTGAAGAGGTTTGGGGCAGTTATGAGAAGAGCTTCCTACAGCCTCTTGTGCATGAGTTAAATCGTTCACCCAATGATCTTCATACTTCATTTCAAACTTGATGGACATCTATCTTTGAGAATCTTGTTATACCAGGTATTGCTATTACTTTTCTTCCTACTTCGCCTTTATTATTACGCTTGTCTTTCTGACTTTCCATTATATTTTTTTGGCTACACTAGCTGCCACCTTCAATAGCAATCTGCTTCCTAAAAAGAAATCTTCTTCCTCCTAGATGCTAAAAACCAAGAAGCCTCAAAAGAATTCCAAGGTGATTCCATAGCCTACCAAAATTTCCACTCAGTAGTGCACTATCACCCTAGCTAAAAGGAAGATTCAGGTCAGTTTGACATCCTCATCCTCATAAGATAATGGCTCAAAGTCATCCTTAGAGACAGATTCTTCTACCAATAAAAAGACTGCTCAAGAGGATGACATGAGACACCCATTCCTTTAGCTATCTGTGATCCTTCTACCAGCTTACAGAGCAACCAACACCCCTCTTTTGCTCCTTCTATAGCATGCTTAATTTTCACCATTTACTTCTCCTATATTTCTCCTTTTTATTGGTACTTAGATACCTATACCCTTTTCCCCTTTTAGAATCCTACTATCCGATACACCCGCCTATGATCTCCTCTATAGTACAAGATTCCTCTCTAAGGCTTGGATTGCTCCTTTATTTTAGCTTCTTCTCTTGTTACCAGCTCTTCATATAGCCAGCCATCCTGAAAGACATTGGAGACATCAAAATAGATCTTGCAGTAGTTTCTTAGCTTGGAGTTATTCTCCCTTACAAGAACTCAAAAGGATGCCAGCCTTTCTTCTCTTATCGTGCTTTCTATTACTACTGCATCTGACCAGACTCAGCAGTTCCTTGACCTTAAGGAACACATCAACAACCTCTTTTCCTCTTATTCTAACCATGACATGATATTGGTGCACCTATCTAAAAGAATTGCCTTATTTGATGCTATAGAGAAAGCTTTAGAGAAGGACACCTCAGAATTGAATGTTATTGTTGATGCCCTATAGGTTGCCATACAGATCTATGACATCAAGTAGGCTCAAATCCAAGTTTTGAGGGAGGAGATTGCCTGCTTAAAGGAAGAGTTCATGGGTGACTTAGCTAAAGGGGAAATTGTTAAACAATAATACGAGTAGCTTAAGCAATTAGTAGACACTAACGAATAGAGCCTCATCGCCCTTTTACCAGAAGTTCAACAATAAGTGGCTCAGGTGAAGAAATTAGAAGAAGATAAAGCTACTTCATTCACTTGATGAAGATCACTACAAAGATTTGATTTCTCTGCCATCTGATGTAATGAACTTTAGCACTATTTTCATTTGCCAATTTTAGCTTACCTTCTTTAGGAATTTTGCTTAGTTTATTGACATATATATACCTATTAGCCCTTAGGTACGTGAACAGTTAAATGTTTAACTATATTATTATGCTTAGGAAATTGATGAAACTGGCTGATTTTATTATCTTTATGGCCAATGACCTACATTTATCTTATGTACATGTTTATCTCTTATTATTACAGCTGACTTTAGACCGTCAATCGACCTTTACATAATCTAAAACTAGTCTCTATCAATACTTTTTCAAATAGAAGGAAAGTATTTTTTCAGGTACTTACCATTGATATATCATTTATGGATTTCCCCTTGCAAGCTATCCCTAGTAGATATTTCCCCTTAGCACTTGATAGATTTTAAAGGGTCCTTTCCAATTAGCAGACCATTTCCTTAATTCATGATCCTTGCTTCCTACAGGTAAGATCATCTTCCACACTAACTCCCCTTCTTTAAAGGTTTTCTTATTCACTTTTTTATTATATGCTTTAGAAATCTTTTGCTTCTAGATTATCATTTGATTCAATGCCCCACATGTATTTTGTTTAAATCTTCTAACTCCATTGACATTGCCTTTGTATATAGATCTGACGATAACTTATGTTGTCTTGTCACTTTCAAAGATGGTACAATAATCTCCATTGGAAGAATAACATCATGCTCATAAGTAAGTGCAAATGGATTAATACCTGTAGCCTCTCTCTTTGATGTTCTATATGCCCATAGAGTCTCTGATAAAATTCTATGTTAATCCCTAGGGTTATCTTCTAACATTTTCTCTAGAATATTAATCAAAACCTTATTTGATACTTTTATTTGCCCATTTTCTTAAGGTAATGTAGTGTTGAATTGATTAACTTAATACCATAGTCTGATACAAATGCTTTTACCTCTTCACTAGTGAATATAGTCCCATGATCAGTGGTGATGGACTCTAGAATATCATAATGATGAATCAAGTGCTCCTTAATGAGCTAGATGACATTCTCCTGCTTGATACTGTCTCTACCCACTTAGTAAAGTAGTTTATGGCCAAAATTATAAAACTATGACCTTTTAAGGAAGTCAAATAGATTTTTCTAAAAAGATCAATTGTCCAACCTTTAAAAGGCCACGGCTTAATAATTGGATGCAGCTTTATAGCAGGAACTCTCTATACACTACCATATCTTCTGTACTGTTGACATCCTTTAGCATAATTAATGTAGTCTTTTAGAATAGATAGTCAATAATAGCCATGTCTACGTATTAACCATCTCATTTTAATGCTAGATTGGTGTGCTTCACAGGCTCCTTCATGAACTTGTTTCATCACCTCTAAGATATCAAGGAAACCCAAGCACCTTAGGAGTAATCCATCAAAACCTTTCCTAAAGAGATCTCGTTCAATCAACACATATTACAAAGCTTGAACCCTTACAATATAAGGAATTTTCACATTGGGGTAACGTGAGTAACTCTTTAACATATCTCTCCAATCTTTTGCATTTTTTGTGTTTGTGTTAAAGTTTTCCAATATAATTCCCCTCTCCTGAATCAAAGGATGATTTCTTTTAGTTATTAAAACTATGCATTGTACCAACTCCTTAGACATGTCCAACCCTACTGCCACCTGCATCAACTCATTAGCTTCCCAGTTTTGCTACCTTTGCACATGATTAAAAGAGACTTTTTAAAAGTTTTCAAACAACTATATTGCAACTATAAAATAAGGAGCCAATAACATACTATTGCACTTGTACTTGCTAGCAACTTATCTCAACACTAACTGTGAGTATCCTATGATGTTCACTTCTTCTGCAACCAGCTCTTTCAATATCTCTAGGCCTATAACAAGTGCTTCATATTCTGCTTGAAAATTTATACAGTTGAAGTAGAGATTAAAAGATATGGCAGTCTTGGTTCCATTTGGGGAAATGATGATTACTCTTGCCCCAACCGTTTTCTTAGTACATGAGCCATTAAACTTTAAGGTCCAAGGCACTCTTTCCAAGTGAAAAACACCTAAATAGTGGAACATTAAGCATGAGGATTTGATACTATCCATCAAGAATCATGACAATAATGATGATATTCTTGCAATTAAATAATCACTAATTACTATTATTGATTATTTAATGATTACTAGTAGTAGTAGTAGTAGAATAAAAATAAGTTTAATTTTTGATAAAGGAAGAAGTAGATTTAAAATAAAATGTCATTTCAAATCCTCCATTTATGAAGTGTGAAATTCGTTCATCATATGATTAAAATTCAAATTCATCTATATATGTATATCTAAATAATTTTTTGATTTTAAATTCAAATCCATATTCATATTCAAAGACATATGGATATAACATAAGAGAACTTAATTTTTATTGGATTTTATTGATATTGGAAGTTAAATAAGAATATTTTTGATGATAAATAAATTTTCTTTCCATTTAATTTTAAGTATCCATAATCATTCATGGATTAGGCCATGTCTTATAACAAAAATTTATCATTCTTAATGACATGATTCCGAATTCGTAATTGGCAAGTTTTTTATGCTCACGATCACACAACATGATCTAATTTCCTCCTTTTCTACCTCACCAAGACCTGCTCCACAGGCTGAACTTTTATTATAATCATAAAAATGCACTTACCTAAATTTGATTCATATTTTTACATATCAACAAAAATAAACAATACAATACAGTAAGGAGAGAGAATTTTTTATTGAAAGTTAAAATCATATTTTTTATTTATTTTATATTAATTAATTTGACTCATATGTGGTGAGACATGAAACAAGGTTAGACAAATCCAATATCCTCCTTTCAAAGTTATCTTGCAGAGGTATTTTTGTAATAGAGCTTCTTACTAATTTTGTAATAGAGCTTCGATATACTCAACAACATAATTAAAATAGGAGAAACATAATTTAGGATCCTCTCTAACCTTAAACCTATCAAGAGAAGAAACCCACCTAAAATCCAAGAGAATGATGTCTCCTGCAGCTAAAGTTACAGGGATTGAAAATGTTATGGAACAAATTCTAACAAGGATATCCATAAAGCCTCTGCTCAAATTCAAATGTGTATGCAAGTAATGGTTACGTTTGATTTTCGATCCCTGAGTTTGTGCTTCTCACGCTCAACTTCACCACAATCCCACACCAAATGTTCTTTTCCTCAATGTTTTTGGTGTTGACCTTTATTTATAAACTTGTAGTGGTTCCTCTCAAATTTCTTGATTATGCAACCAAACTCTTTTTTTATTAAAGATTATCCTATCCCTCCAGCCTGTCTACTACAATCCTACAACGGTTTGCTACTTTGTTGTTCTAGTTTGCATGTTCATCCTGTCGAGAAATCACATCCTTCTTGTTAAGATTTCAATGTAAACAATGATGGGTGGATTTATTTTATAGGTAATCCCATAAGTGGACCCATAACTGGCTGATTAAGAGACTATCAGTGTATAATCCAATCAGCAAAAGATTAAGAATCCATGGAAATAAGCTCGAAGGGTACGATTTCATTTCTTGTTTGGGGTTTGATCCTAACATATCACCCTATAACAAGATCATTTTCTTTTCCAAGATGTTAGAAGAACTTCAAGATCCTACAACATATATTGCTCAAGCCTTAATTTACTCCTCAGAAATTGATTCTTGGATTTCACATCATGTAAGCATTAATGCTGAAATCATTTTAGAATTCCTCAGACATCGATGTCGTCGTTTTGCATTAAGGGCATCAACAATTTCTTGTCAATCGTTCTAATGGAGGTTACCTTTTAAGCTCCATATAACGACAAGCCCAGGTATCAATAAGAATAGTAATAACCTCTTCACTACAGCAATCATCGTGGATAAGTAAGGGATAAGAGGAAGGAGCAGATAATGACATCATAAATTTCATTAGATATCCTATAGGAGGGAGAGAGTGAGAGAGGGGCCAAGGGGTAAAGAAATATCTAGCCAATAAAACAACAATATATTATATCAAAACGACGTCGTTTTGGATGAATCTGTAAGAGTTCCTATGCCAATATATCATATTAACCCACATACATGCCCGAGTATGATATATTTCAAAACATGACTAAAGTTTAAGATATAATTATTTAAATTCTTTTTATAAAAAGCAGTTCACCAAAAATAATTTTATAAAAATTTTTTTTAAATTAATTTCAAGGTTTTTTTTACTTCAAATGGTAATGCCAAATTCACCCAAAAATATTTTGCAAATTGTATTTTTTTAGAAAACCATAAAAAATAACCTTCTTTTTGCCTTGTGTTAGACCCTATGTTTTGATGTTTAAGTCACGTGTGAGTCAATTTAAGTTATTTACATCTTTTATAGTGTTTTCTGTATTGGTATGGGCATGCCAAGTAGCTTGGATGTATAGTATGGTCATACGGCTGATGGTACCTAGTTAGTCCTGTTCTATTAAGTTTGGTACGGGCGTACTATTGAGTGGTACGATCGTACGAGAGCTTGTAGAAAAATGGTCTATCAGTAAACCTGATTGGTACGGGCATACCATTGGGTGGTACGGCCGTACGCGAGCTCATAGGAAAATTGTGTATCAGAAAATTTTGGTTGGTACGACGTACCAAGTGATGGTACGACAGTACCATATTTCCTTCTCATTTTCTAACGGATAGTTTTGAATCCATACGGGCATACCAAAATAGTACAGTTGTACATGACTTATAAAACAGACTTTAAAGTCTGTTAAATGGTTATTTTTTAGTTAGAACTTTCACCACTTTCAATTCTAACAAGCTAATACTTGCAGAGCAATTTCATTTGAGCTTCACACATCTATTTCAAGTAAGTTTCAATTGTATTTTTGTATTTAGCTCTCATTATTGTATTCCCATAACCTAGATATTAGGCTTTGTAATTATGGGATTGGTGTGTGATTAATCCTTAGGGATTATACTATATTTGAGTGATTGTAAGGACAATCTTTGTAAAGGTTAGAGTGTAAGCCTTGAAAACACTGGGATATTGGATTCATTTGGGAATCCATTTTGTAATTTGATTGAGATATTAATGGAACCCTAAGTTGAGACTTAGAAGAAAGTGGACGTAGGCAAGAGTTTAGCCGAACCATTATAAATTGCACGTGTTGCCACTTTCGCACAGGATTTTCATTTGGTATGAGAGCTTTTGGTGCTCATTATTGGAAGAAGTAAAATTCTTGAGCTAAAGATCGTATGGCAACCGTTGAGAGTCAATCTTATACAAGACCCCCCCTACTTCGATGGAACGGACTATCCGTATTGGAAGTATCAAATGGAAGTATTCTTGGATAGCAGCGGAATTGAATTATACGATTTGATGAGAAAAGAGTACTCACCTCCAACAATCACAATAGAAGGCATTATCTCTCTTAAGGATAGAGATGATTGGACATCAGAAGAATTGAATGCGAACTACCAGAACAAAAAGGCGATGAACATTCTCTATTATGCCATAAGTCATGAAGAATTTAGTAGAGTCACATTGTGTTATGGCAATGCAAGTGTGGATTGCTTTGGAGACTCACCATGAAGGAACCAACCAAGTACGAAACAAGAAGATTCAGTTGCTGACTTATGAATATGAATTATTCAAGATGAAGGCAAATGAGTCAATTTCTGAAATGTACAATCGACTCATGGTGATCACGAATGGATTGATGAAGCTTGGCAAGATGTATCAAAAAGAAGATATCAACAACAAAATCTTGCGAGTGTTACTAAAGAAGGATTGGGAGGCTCGGGTGACATCAATTGAGGAAGCAAATGATTTGGTTGTGCTATCTACTGATGTGCTTCTAGGGAAGCTCCTCACACATGAGATAACCCTTAGGCAAGGGGTAGAGGAAGACAAGAGAATAAGGATTGCACTCAAAGCTACAAAAGAGGAAGATTCCTCCTCCACAAGCAAAGGGGACCTCTAAGATGAAGTGGCACTTCTATCCAAACATGTCAAGAACTTCATTATGAAGAAAAAGAATAATGAAAGGGATAGCAAGAAGCCATTTGAGCAAAGAAGGGACTTCAATCAAAGGGACTCCAATCGAAGAGACAATCCAAGGAGGAATCAAACCATGTGTTTTGAATGCAACAAACCCAGACACATGAGGAATGAATGTCCTCTCCTCAATAAACCATCCAAGCCTTTCAAGAAGAAAGCATTAAAGGCTACATGGGATGATGACACCGAGTCAAATGAGGAGATGTCCAATGATGAAGGAGCAACCAATATATGCTTCATGGCGTTCTTAAATGATAAGGTAATTACATCATCTCAATCTTATTATAGTAATGATGAGTTTAATGATGATGATGATTGTAATGCATTAGAAGCATTATTGGAAAAGTATGATCTTTTGATTAAAAAGCATAAATCTCTTAAGAATAAGCATGCATGCACTATTGAGAATAAAAATGTTTTACAAAATGAATTTGATTCTTGTAAAACAAAGCTTGAGAGTCTTGAAAAGGAAAACAAGATTTTGAAAGATGAAAATGATAAGCTTTCAAAGGAAAAGGATTTGTTGAAAGACAATTTGTCTAGATTTGAACAAGGTGAGGTGAAAATAGATACTATTTTAAAACACCAAAAACTTAGTGGTAATAAAGAGGGTCTTGGATTCAATCAAAACTCCTCCTACACCTCTAAGGGAACAATTTTTGTTAAAGCCTCAACCTTAAAACAAACTTTAAATGATTTGAAAAAGAAACATAATCATCCTAAGACCCATAGAGCACATAGGCATGCTAATAAGGTGCATCATTGTTCATACTCTTGTTCACACAACCATAATCATTCTCATGCATCCAAAAAGAAATATGTGCATAATCATTCTAGGTTTAGAAATGTTATATGTCATTATTGTAATAGGAAAGGACATGCCACTAATAGATGTTTCATTAGAAAAATGCATTGGAGTGATAATTTAGATGCTTCTAACCCCCAAGGACCCAAATACATTTGGGTACCTAAGAAGAAGTAAACTAATTTGTTTTGACATGTATGATTGAGATCCAAGGTTGATGAGAATAAATGATACTTGGATAGTGGATGCTCAAGGCATATGACTTGGAATGCAAGTCTCTTCTCACACCTCAAAGAATATTCAGGAGGTGATGTCACTTTTGGAGATAACGGCATAGGTAAGGTTGTTGGAATTGGTAAGGTTGGTATGAATTCCAACTTCTCTCTTAACAAAGTTTTGTTTGTTGATGGATTGATTCATAACTTACTTAGTATTAGTCAATTGTGTGATAGTGGATTTAAGGTTATGTTTGATCCTAAAGGTTGTTATGTGCATAGGATTAGTGATAATAAGTTAGTCTTTCAAGGTGAGAGAATAGAAAACATTTACATGATTGATTTAGATTCTATTCCTAACAAAGATGTGAAGTGTCTTATTTTTGTAAGTGAAGATTCATGGTTATGGCATGGAAGGCTTGGACATGCTAGTTTCGAAAGCATCAGCGATCTCGGGAAGGACGAACATGTGATAGGACTTCCAAAGATCAAGTTTGCCAAGGACAAGGTATGTAAAGCATGTCAAATGGGAAAATAGGTAAAATCTTCATTTAAAGCCAAAAATAAGGTAACTTCTACCAAACCACTTCAACTATTGCATATGGACTTATTTAGTCCAACTAGGGTACCTAGCTTAGGTGGAATGCACTATGCATTTGTTATTATTGATGATTATTCTAGGTTTACTTGGGTTTCATTCTTAGCTCATAAAGATGATGCTTTTGATGCTTTTCAAAATATCACTAAAAGGATGCAAAATGAAAAGGTTTATTATATTTTATCTATTAGAAGTGATCATGGAAAAGAATTTCAAAATGAGAGTTTTAAATCTTTTTATGAATCACTTGGTATTCACCATAACTTTTCATCTCCTAGAACTCCTCAATAAAATGGGGTAGTTGAAAGGAAAAACTGAACTCTTTGTGATATGGCATATGCTATGCTTAATGAGTACCAATTGCCTTCGTACTTTTAGGCCGAAGTGGTCAACACCGCTTGTTATATCACCAATAGAGTTCATTTAAGACCTATTTTAAACAAAACTCCTTATGAGCTATGGAATGGTAGAAAACCAAGAATTTTGTACCTTAGAGTATTCAGATGCAAATGCTACATATTGAACACCAAGGATAACCTTGGGAAATTTGATTCTAAGATGGATGAAGGTATTTTCCTAGGCTATGCTACTTCTAGCAAATCATATAGGGTGTTTAATAAATTTTCTTTAGTTGTTGAGGAATTAATGCATGCTGTTTTTGATGAAACTAACTCCCTTGGTCCAAGAAAGGATAATGTCGATGATGATGTAGGTATTCTAATGGAACAAGGAGTTGAAAAAGGACATCAACAAGAAGTTATTCCCAAAGATGTTGAGAAGGAAGAAGTGAATAATCTTCCTCCACACCTAGCAGCAACCAAAATCAATCATGATCTTCCAATGGAGTGGCAATTTCCTAAAGGACACTCTAAAGAGCAAATTATAGGTGAAACATCAAAAGGGGTAACAACTTGCTCTAAATTTAAGGATATTCATAATAATATTGCATTCATTTCTCAAATTGAGCCTAAGAATGTTAAAGATGCCTTAAATAATGATAGTTGGGTGTTAGCTATGCAAGAAGAGTTGAACGAATTTGATAAGAATAAGGTATGGACCTTAGTGCCTAAGCCTAAGGATGTGTCTATTATTGGTACTAGATGGGTGTTTAGAAATAAGCTTGATGAGGATGGAGTGATCACTAGGAATAAGGCTAAACTTGTTGCTCAAAGTTATTGTCAAGAGGAAGGTATAGATTTTGATGAGACTTTTGCTCCTGCAGCTAGATTAGAAGCTATTATGATGTTGTTGGCATATACATCTTACATGAACTTCAAATTATTTCAAATGGATATTAAAAGTGCTTTTTTAAATGGTTTTATAAGTAAAGAAGTGTATGTTGCATAACCCCCTGGTTTTGAAGAAGTCGAATTTCCAAACCATGTTTTTAAACTTACCAAAGTTTTATATGGCCTTAAACAAGCCCCTAGAGCTTGGTATGATAGGTTGAGTTCTTTTCTTATTGACCATGGTTTTAATAAAGGAAAGGTAGACATAATACTTTTCATAAAACATTACAAACATGATATTCTTCTTGTTCAAATCTATGTTGATGATATTATATTTGGTGCTACTAATGAAAAGTTATGCAAGGAGTTCTCCGAGTGTATGCAGGGTGAGTTTAAAATGAGCATGATAAGAGAGTTGAAGTATTTCCTAGGACTTCAAGTTAAACAATGGAATCTTCATCAACTAATTCAAGTACACTCAAGAGATGCTTAAGAAATTTGGATTAGAAGATGCTAAAGCTAGCAAGACACCAATGAGCACGACTACAAAATTGTCATTGGATGAAAGTGGCAAGCTAGTAGATCAAAAGAAGTATAGAGGTATGATAGATAGTTTATTGTACCTAACTGCTTCTAGGCCTGATGTTATGTTTGCTGTTTGTATATGTGCTAGATTTCAATCTTCTCCTAGGGAATCTCATCTGAGTACTGTGAAAAGGATTTTTAAATATTTGATTGGAACTATGCATTATGGTTTGTGGTATGCCAAGAATGATTCTTTTTGATTTGATCGCTTATTTTGATGCTGATTTTGTTGGAAACTTATTAGATAGGAAAAGTACCTCAGGTACTTATCACTTTTTAAGTAATTGCTTGGTTTCTTGGTTTAGCAAGAAGCAAAACTGTGTATCTTTGTCTACTACTGAATCTGAGTACATATCCACAGGTTGTTGTTGCGTTCAAGTTCTTTGGATTCAATAATAATTAAAGGATTACAATGTTTGTGTTTCTTGTACCTCTATTAAGTGTGATAATACTAGTGTAATTAATCTCTCTAGGAATCTCATTTAGCATTCTAAAACTAAAGCATATTGATATTAGACATCATTTTCTTCCTGATAATGTGTAAAAAGGGAAGGTTGTATTAGATTTTGTTGATACAACTAACCAATTGGCCAATATTTTCATAAAACCCCTAAGTAAAGAACGATTGAATTTCATCAAACATGAATTAGGGATGATAGATGGGTCATTTTTGAAATAGGAGTGATGGTGGACTTAGGAAAATTCAAGAATTTTCACAAAATAGGTTCAACAATTTTTGTTTTAAGTCCCCGTACGACCGTACGTGTTTTAGTACGCTTGTACGGATCTTCATTCCTAATCTGGCAATTTCTGGTATGGCCTGTACTAATTTTAGTATGACCGTACATGATGAGGTACGACCATACCAAATTTAGTACGCCAGTACGCATCCCTTTTCAGAATTTCTTCTATTTTCCTCGTATGGTCATATGCTTGGGAGGTACACCCATACGCGATATTGTACTCCAAATAACTATGCCTTGTACGGTCATACGTATAGCCCATACGCCCGTACGTGATATGATTTTTTAAGGCATTTTAGGCTCATACGGCCGTATGCCCAAAAGGTACGCCCGTACGCGACGTGAAAATTACTTTTTAAAGCTCATTTTTCAGTTTTCAACTCATCAAATTTCCTCTAAAATCCTCTACAAGCCTCTCCAAACCTCTCACATTCAGCTCAATCCTTCCATATTCATCATTTCCGGTTGGTTTTTAATCTTCTAACTATTTTTACTATTTTATTTTTACTGTTTTATTGATTTTTACTTGCCTTTTTGCTATATTTTAATTTTCTGATCATTCTAGGCCTTTTTTAGCTCTAAGTTCTTTAGAGTTTAGTGCTTAGGATTATATTTTGAACTTGTATGTCAAATTATATTGATTTCTGTGCAGGTTTCATTTTTGAGTTTTTTAAACCGCATTGAAATTCTGTTGAAATTTTCAAAAATTTCCATTTTTCACTATTTTATTGATTTTTACTGATTTTTACACATATCTGATCCTGCTAAGCACGGTGGCACTTCCTCACGGAGGGTCAAACGCACATGTCGTCTCGGCTCTGGCCTTCGAGGCACTTCTACTATTTCCACTGTGAGGACCTCTATTCTGAGTGAGAAGGTCTTTTCTCACTCTCGTTTTGCATGTCATTCTAATCTCCGTCAGACCGGATTGGAGGACGAGGTTGAGCGATATTTGGCCAATATTCATTGGTCAAATTTCACCTTCCTTCCTAACCACTACATTCAGTCCGTCATACTAGAGTTTCTTCAGTCTTTTTGTCTTGCTACTTCCTTTTCTTGCTCTTTCTGTCTCTTTAGAAGACACTGCACTCTTTTTCCTTCTGATTTTGATGCCATATTTAGCTTTCCCATTAATGGCATTGCAAATGCCAAATCTGTGGTTTATGACCACTTTCTGGAGGGATATTGACCTCGACACTGCTTTCTGGTGTTCTCATCAGAAGGCCTCCTGCCTCAAATCCCCCGCACTTTTCTACTGTCACAGACTCATCTCCTATCTCATCTTTATGAGATCTGAGTCTAATGATACCATTACTGGCCTTGACCTCCTCTTTCTCTACGGCATGGTCACAGGCACCCCTATCCAGTCTGGACATTGGCTTCAAACCTCTTTCCACGAGGTCGGCGTCTAGAAGTAGCCTGGCAGGGCTATTCTCTTTAGACCCCTTATTCATCACATCTGCCACGAGTTGCAAGCTTTCCCCCCCACCGATCCCTCTCCACAACCCCGTGGTCCTAATCTTGACCTCTCATTTATCAAGCATTCCATGCTCCTTAAGCGCACTGCTGATGATGACTTTGTCATCCACTCTGAGTATATCATTCGACGACTCGATCACCTCTGGTCATTAGAGCTTCCCAATGACACCATTTCTCTTTATGGTCGTTATGCCTTCGAGGTCTGTCAGCGCCTGTAGATTCCTTTGCCCAATGATACCCATGCAGAGTAGCGCGACCAGCCTGCTCCTACTGATGATGTTGCACGTCAGGTGGCACTTAGCCATAAGCGTCAGAGACACTTTTCTGTTGGATCCTCTTTTGGTGCTACTCCTGAGCCTACTGATCCAGCTGCTACTGCCACTCCTGCTGCTACTACTGCTCCTCCTTTGGATTCCATTTCTCAACAAATTGCTGCTATTCTTGCTCGACTCGACCGCTTGGATACCTTTGAGCATCGTTTTAACCATATTGATCAGCAGATTGGCCATCTCTCTCCACCACTCTTGGTCAACAGCTTGAGCAGTACATTGCTGATTTCCATGAGTTCCAGATTTCCACCACGAAGACTCTTCATTCCATCAGCTTTATGATGGAACCTTTTATCATTCCTCCACCGAGTCCACCTCCTCCTCAGGACCCACAGTAATTCTGTATTTTTGATGTTGTCAAAGGGGGAGATATTTATGATTTTCAGGACTTAGGATTTAGTATGTTAGTGAAGCTCAGTTTTCATTTTATGTTTCCTTTGGATATTGATGTATCTTTTGGATTTTGGATATTTTATATATGATGTTTATATGATGTTTATTTAGTTTATTTGATTTTATGTTTGGTGTTTGATTGAGTTATGATTATGATTATCATTGTTATTGTTGTTATTATTTAATTGTTTATCTCTTCCCTTTGTATTTGGTTGTTGATTGCATTATGGCATGTATTCCAAAATAAAGGGGGAGATTTCCAAAATGTTTTAAGTCAAAATTTCTTTTAATTGAGTTTTTGCAAATTGAACTTAAATTGATTGTTAACATCAAAAAGGGGGAGATTGTTAGACTTAGGTTTTGATGTTTAAGTCATATGTGAGTCAATTTAAGTTATTTGCATCTTTCATAGTGTTTTCTATGTTGGTACGGGCATACCAAGTAGCTTGGATGTGTGGTACGGTCATACAGCTAACCATACCTAGTTAGTCCTGTTTTATTAAGTTTGGTACGGGCATACCATTGAGTGGTACGGCCGTACGCGAGCTCGTAGGAAAATTATGTATCAGGAAATTTTGGTTGGTACGGGTGTACCAAGTGATAGTACGATCATACCACATTTCCCTCTCATTTTCTAACGGATAGTTTTAAATCCGTACGGGCGTACCAAAATAGTACAGCCATACGCGACTTATAAAACAAACTTTAAAGTCTGTTAAACGGCTAGTTTTTAGTTAGAACTTTCACTACTTTCAATTCTAACAAGCTAATACTTGTAGAGCAATTTCATTTGAGCTTCATACATCTGTTTCAAGTAAGTTTCAATTGTATTTTTGTATTTAGCTCTCATTATTGTATTCCCATAACCTAGATATTAGGTTTTGTAATTGTGGGATTGGTGCGTGATTAATCCTTAGGGATTATACTGTATTTGAGTGATTGTGAGGACAATCTTTGTAAAAGTTAGAGCATAAGCCTTGAAAACACTGGGGTATTGGATTCATTTGGGAATCCATTTTGAAATTTGATTGAGATATTAGTGGAACCCTAAGTTGAGACTTAGAAGAGAGTGGACGTAGGCAAGAATTTGGCCGAACCACTATAAATTGCACGTGTTGCCACTTCCGCACAGGATTTTCACCTTGTAAACATTTTAAATGAAATAATTTATAAAACTTCATCTTTTTTCTTAAAAGTTTACGGTCGTGCTTACTTTAAATGTTTGGAAAGAACAGGTCAAATGTTATTTGTTCAAAAATAACATCCAACAAATGTATAAAATGTAATGATTAATGTAAAATAACAACTTGACGAAAACATATCATAATTTGGTTAAGATAACGAATGATTAACTCTTATGAGTTAAGCTAAAGAAATCTTAACTTGATTTGGTTCATTTATAAGATTAATAATGGGTATTGAATCCATTAAATTTAATTAATTCTCGTAGAATATCTAATATTTTATGATATAATGGTGAATAATGCTGGAATTCTCAAAAGATCATTCTTAAAACCAAGAATAAAATTAAATAACTGGAGGATTTTGTAAAAATGATAAATTAGAGATAAATAAAATTAAAAGAGATTCAGAAAATTGAAAAACAACATCAATATTAAAAGGCTTTTAACCAAGGATTAATCTCAATTTATTATATTCATATTGATTATTGATAAGATACTTGACAGCTAACTCTTATCAACATACAACCTAAAGGATATGCCCTATATATTTAATTTACCAAAATTATTAAAAATTAGAAAGACTTAATTTCAATCAACCAACTCATCTTTGTGGTTAGTTTAAATTGTTTGATTAATTAGAATTATATATGAATCAAATTGATATACTATATTATTTTTGAAAATTAAAATTATTTATGAAATACCAGTCCTAAAAATTAAAGATACCAAAATAAATTTAGTATTACCATATGCACAACATCTATAATCCGATGAAAATCATATTATTTTATTGGAATTTTATAAAATATTATATAATCTTGAAGGCATTTGTCATTGTTTTAAATAAATGAAATTTTATTTTTCGTTACAATTTTATCATGTTGAATATATAATAAATTTATATTATATTTTAATTATTCTTTTAACTCTTTTATTTTCAAAAATACAATTTTTTCAATTTTTAATATTTTTTAATTTTATTTTTTAATATATAATAGATTATTTTGTATAAAATAAATTTTAAAATTAAAAATTATTTAAATATAAAAGGTATGCTATTTTATTTTAATATTAAAAAATTATAATTTATTTATATATTAAAATAATATCTATTAAGTATATAATATAAATATAATATATTTTTTTATAAATTTTAAAAAATTTATATTTCTGAAAATAATCTTGAAAGAAATATATTTCTATATTTAAAAAAAATTTCAGTATTTTTATAGAAAGCACTTAATAATTTGATTCATATCTAAAAAACATTGAATCGACCTGAATTAATATCTAATTATTCATAAATAATAAAATAAAAAGCTAATTTGATTTAATTTTTTAAAAATTAATTCTTAAAAAGTAAGTTGATATAATATATTAAGAATTAGAAATTTTGCCCAAATCCTTCATGCCTCTATCAATCAAACATGGGTTAAAGTTATACTTAAAAAGAACACTTTTCAACTTTATCAACTGGACTCATATGCCAATCACTCTAATCATTACCCTTGTCCAAGGCTTATCCAGAGGCAGTCTATTTAGTTTTCTTCGTATTTTTGCTAATTCGCGATTTGAAAATCAATTTGTCTTCGATTTCCTACGACATGACACAAAATAAAGGATAGATATAATATTTACTTTCTAAAATATAAATAAAATACTACAGAGAACATGCAAAATATACATCCTATCAATTCTCACACACATATAGACTAAGGGCGGATCCACATATTATAAAAATTTCATATATATTTTGTATGTAAAAGGCAAATTATATATATTTATATGAATATTATAAAAAATTATATATATATATTTTTTAAAATTTTTTAAATGAGAGGGGGCAAGTACCCCCACTGCCCCACTGCCCCCTCTTTGTGTCCGCCACTACTCATCCTTGAGTAAAAAGAATTATTTAAGTTATTGATAATATTAAAAATTAGAAAGATCCATTTTCAATCAACCAACTCATTTGTATGTTTAGTTTAAGAAGTGATGTAGTTTTGTTACTATTTGTTTATTAACATAAACAATTATGAATTTAAATTAATTAACTAATGATATATTATCAAGTTAATAAATCAATTGGCTAGATTAAATTATAACAAGATAATAATAAGAATAAGTATTAAAAATTTCATAATGTAAAGAAATTAAAAAAGAAGAGAAAAGTAATTTCTAAAGAATACAACTAAGCAAATCATTAATACATTATAAATCACACATATATTCTTGTTAATTTGCTGATCTTTGGTATTCTTCTCTTGTCATAGTTCGTTTTTAGTTCATTGTCTAATATATTATGTTATCCGTTAGTAGATATACCATACAAAACATATGTTAGTAAATATCTTCTAACATATATTTAATTACCTATATATACTGTATATAGTGACAAATGAATATATTAACAAGAAAGAAACCTATCAGAAACATAAGAAAACTAAAAAAAAGTACAATCAAATCATACAAAAAAATTGAAAATGTCTATTGATAAAGAAGAAGATTGTGAATTAGAAAAATTAAGAGAGATTAATTTTTAATTTTATTAAGAAAGTGAAAATTAGAAGTAAACTTATTTTTGGGGTTAATGAGATTTTTGTTGATCATGAGTGATAGATTTTCTTAATACAACAATGAAAACATCTAAAGTAAGATGGTGAATACAACAATATGTATATAAATCAACTTCTATCGTAAATATATCGTTGTTGTGAAAGATATTATTACAACTCATAAGCTCATAGAGGAGTTACATGTATCTTGATCTTTAATTGATGAAATCAGATGTGAAACAGTAATCCTAAACTTACCCTTAAACAGTAAGTTTTTTTTGTACTTCTATTGTTTCGGAAGAAGCTGAAATCGTCAAGGTTCTTAAAAATCTTCAAAACCTTTTAATTTAGACTCTCTAAAGTGGGAGGTTAGAAATTTATCTTCCTAGCTTGGGTAGAATTAGTCTTGATTCTTTAAAAGGAGTGAGGAAACATATGATTATTGCCTGAAAAGAAATCAAACTAACCTTTTAATATTTATCCAAAGCAATTGTTAGAATAACCTTTTTAATATTTATTACAATCTACATTTTTCAATACATATATAGAAATAAATGTAAATTGTTGATTAAATTATAAAAAATATCATAAATATTACATAAAATGTTATTTATTAAATAATAAATGAAGTATGATGAAACTCTTTATTTTAATTACTAATTATATTGAAATTAAGAATTGAATAGTATAATTATTTAAAAAACTTTGAGGATGCATAAATTAATGTTTAATTATTTATTATATTAAATTTTTATATAAAAGACTAAGTAATCTTTTTTGAAATAAATGACAAAGTTTAGTAATCATTTTAATATAAAATAAGATAATATAGCACTAATTTGTACATGACATGTTGTTGACATGAACCTGCTAGTAAAATAAAAATAGTAATACAATGTGTAAAAAGAAAAAAAAAATTAAAATTTGATGATCAATTTAATACAATACCTAAAATCTAAAATCTAGTAACCTTCCATAATATTAACTCCCACTTACACACCATAATATGCTTGTCTAGTAGCAATAAAACTAAATCTCAAGCATTGTATTGTTGTCTTATAAAGGATATAATTCAACAAGCATTGTTGTTTTGCAATGCTAAGATGCAAATTATTGGAAAAATATTATGGGTCATCATCAAAAGCAAAAAATGAAATGGAATAAGTTTGGTAAGATGGAGAGAGATGAGAATAATTAAGATAATATGTAAGAAGATGAGTAATAGAAGATGTTGAAATAGAATTTGCAAAAGAAAGGTTAAGTTGATAATCAAGTCAAGTTGAACATGGGGAGATGAGTAGTTAGACAAAGAGGAATAATAGATTTCCGAGGAGTGGAATTGGAAGGAGAATCCTTTAAAACAATTCTCTATATTATTTTCAATTGCTAAAATCCCCATCTTTGTTTATTTTTATTACAAAAATTCCTGGTTTAATATTCTTTCGAGAATTTTTTTTAAGGATTCAACTCATTTATCATTATATTGCAAGCTAATTAGTTTATTGTATCCGAAAAATAATTTAATAAATTGGACAACCATCATGCAGGTAGAAAAGTAGTAGGATAAGCACATGGCTGATGGGTTACTAGGCCATGATAACCAATAGAGGGTAATAATGGGCCATTGGAGTCCTCTGATGGGCAGAACACAAGTGGACCTAAATAAACTAAAGTTTTACCAAGTTTGTTTATTAATTTGTTGTACAAGAATACTACAAACTTCTGCAGATATGTACAAATGCAATTGATTATAATGAATAAAAACATAATAGAAAATACAAAAACACACTTCTCACATTATGCAAATTAAAAAGATTAAAATGTTATTACATAATTTTATTCACTTTACACAATAATCCAATGATTAGAGGAGATGACCTGCTAGTACGACGTTGAGAAAAAAGAAGAAACAATTTCATCCCTGTCTAATTCTAAAAATCTTCATAAACAATTCATATTTCCTCACAATAACAATGTGTCCAATTATTACTCCAACTATTAGTCCACCTGCAAATCCCATCACCACAGGTTTCCAACCAAATTCAAAACTAGAGTCTTGATCTTCTTCAATGCTAGAAGGTGGCAATCCCTCCATATTCTCACACTTTTTTGACAATGGATTCCCACATAAACCTGAGTTCTTTAGATATGATGTATTTTCAAATGTGGCAAATTGCTTTCCACGAGGTATTGGACCAGTAAGTTGATTATAAGACACATTAAAAGCAGAAAGAAAACTAAGCTTCATCAACTCCTGAGGAATTTCACCAATAAGATTATTCACAGAAAGATCCAATGATTCAAGATTTGTAAGATTTCCTAATGATGTTGGAATACTGCCATTGAGATTGTTGTTTGAAAGGTTTAGTAAGCGAAGACCACTTAGATTCTCGATTACTTTTGGAATGTTCCCTTCAAAGTTGTTACTTGAAAAATCAATGGCTACAAAAGATTCTATGATCTTATAGTATTCCAATTTTCTGCCCTTATTTGTTATTGTCATTGAGAAAGGAAGGTTTGATAGCACCCCAGTTGATAGACGAGTAATAAGAGGCACAGAAATCTCCATGTATTGTAACCGATTTTCTTGTGTCATCTTCATCGCATTCCATTTGAGGAAATATTGCGCAGGCAACTTGCCTGAGAAATTGTTGTGAGAGATGTCAATGATCCGCAACTTAGGAAAACCGACATTACTATTATAATTTTCTAATCCATCTTGAAACTGATTCGAACGCAAAATAAGAATTTTTAGCTCTTCGAGTGCACCTAACCATGATGGGAAAACATCATAGATGTTGTTGCTTCCAAAAGTTAAAGCCTCAAGCTTCAAACAATTGGCTAACGATCTTGGGACTTCTCCCTCTAACTCATTTGATTCAACATTGAGTATCCTTATGTTGCATCCTTCCAAGTGATTGTCAGGATACTTTCCATGAAAATTATTTCCTCCAAGATGTAAGTATCGGATAGAAGTGCTCAAATTGCCGAGACACTGAGGTATCATGCCGGTAAAGTTGTTATAAGACAA
>CANYBF011456722.1:0-25092 GCA_948192965.1 Dalechampia spathulata | reverse complement strand
AATTTATTTCTAAAGTGGATTAAAAGATGGGCTTGTAAGATCCATGGTTAGACCCATTAACTTAAGTAGGCACATGTTATGCACATGCTATATATATATATATATATATATATATATAAGATTTAGGTCATTACAAGCCATCCTACATCATTTCCTCTTAGTAAAAATGCGACAATCATCATCCTAAGAAGAAAGCCATTTGAAAAGAAAAGAAAAACAACATATTTATCTTCTATCTTTCTCTAATCTACTAGTCTATTGATTAGAGCTTTATTGTAAAAGAGTTTTACTAATCCAAATCATGATCTTGGTGTGTGTAGTTTGGAGATATCCTAGTTTGGGGATTGAAAAGAGTTTGCTACAACTCTTTTATAAAATACGAAAGAAGTAGAATCAAATAAAGTAAGTGTTACTTCTTCTCTATGTCATGATCTTTTGATTGGAATCAAGATCTTGAATGATTATGTAGACCTGATTTCCATATGTTTTAAACAAGGTTTCATTTTATTCCACTGCCATATCACTCTATTAAATCTAATAATTATGACATGCCCATAAGTAGAAATTTAGACATGTTGTGGATATATTACTACATGTTACACATATAGGCTTTTTTTGCACTATATGATGCACATATCCCATTAAATTCACAATATCCCATATTGTTTGCTTGTTTCTGGAAACACACGACTCACACCTATAAATATAGCTCATGTGTTTATGGGAAGGAGGTCTAAAAATTGCTAATTATCACCAAACTCTACCAAAATCATTCCTTATTTAATTAAAAACTTAATTAAGTTACTAATTAGGAGTAGACACTAATTAATCCTAACTTAAATCTTAAAGCTCATTTGGAATCAAGATTAGAAGCTAATCATCATTGGTGAGTGTTGGAATGCTTCATTCTTCCTCTTTTCTTTTAATTTCCTTGATAGGTTTGTAATTTTACTTTGATTTTTCATTAATTGGCTCCAATCATGAATGTAACAGTAGCATGCTTAGCTTTTCTATAGCTAGAATGATCTATGACAATCACATATTCACTTCAGTTTTTGATTCCTCTCATGTTTTTTCTCAAAAATTCATTTTTGCATTTGATCTTATATGTTACATGCGACATACATCACACTATATGTGATACATATAGCCTACATGTTGTGAATGTCATGCTATATGTTGCATATATAGCTACTAGTTTTTTCATGATTTTCACTCATTTTCACTTGTTTTTTAATGTTAATCAAAGTTTTCAGTAGCATTACTAGTTTCACAGTAACCCTAATGATCTAAATTCATCATACATTGATTTAATTTGATTAATTTTTGCTTTAAAGTTAATTTTCAAGTTAAAAACTCTTTTAATTTTATGTTTATTGTAATTGATATGATTAGACGTGAATTGGATGTGTTTTCATCTCTAATTGATGTTTGAATCATATTAAAGTCCTCCAATTTCATTTGTCATGATCAATTTATGTTGAATTTGCCATTAAATCAACTAATTTGCTTATTTCTTAATAAAATGCCATTTAATTGTGATTTATTCATCACTTTTCATGATTTGCTTAATTAGATGTTGATTCATTTTTAAGTGATGTCACATGTGATCTTAGAATCTTTCAATTATGCTTTTAGTCGATTTTGCCTAAAATTAATTACTTTTTCATGATTTTCATGACTCGATTCATGTTTATTGTTACATTTTCATGAGTGTTGTCATTACATTCATTAGACTTTGGCCTTTAATTCAGGCTTTCACATGGCATAGAATTCATCATTAGTGTTCAATATCTCACTTGTTGCCTAATAATTATTTGTATATTTGTATTTACCATTCATGTATTTTTAGCTCGTGCTACCCAAGGGTGTTTCCTTGAGTGGAGGAGATATTGCTTACATCTTAGATTTTTGCATCGTCAAAAATCCTTTATAATAGAATAGGCTTTTATTTTATTAGTTTCCCCAGGATGTATGATTTAGTCTTATTTTATTGTGTATCCCCTTATCTCTATCTCTCCCTTTCTTTGAGCTATTATTAATTTTCATTCATGCTATTATGTCTTATTATGCTACTATACTTGTTTTATCATTGTTATATGATGTATGCTATACCATTTCATTTTTCACATGTCATGCCTATATCATGTCATATCACACAAATCATGCCAATGCCGTATCATTTTTCATATATCATACTTATGTCATGTCATCCTCACATGCCATACCTATGCCATGTCATTTTTCACATGTCATACTTATATCATGTCATTTTCACATATCATGACTATGTCATGTCATCTTTTACATATCATGCCTATGCCATGTCATTTTCACATGTCATGCCTATACTATGTCATTTTTCACATGGCATGCCTATGCCATATCATTTTTTACATGTCATGCCTATGTCATGTCATTTTTCATATGTCATGTCATTTTTCATATGTCATATTTATGTTATATCATCCTCATATATCATGTCTATGTCACATCATTTTTCATATGTCATACTTATATCATGTCATCTTCACAGGTCATGCTTATGTCATGTCATCTTTTATATGATGTGCATATGCTATGCCATTTTTCACATGTTATGCCTATATCATGTCATTTTTCATATGTTATACTTATGTCATGTTATCTTCACATGTCATGCCTATGCCATGTCATTTTTCACATGTCATGCCTATGTTATATGATATCTCACATGTCATGCCTATATCATGTCATTTTTCACATATCATGCATATATCATGTCATTTTCTACATGTCATTTTTTGCATGTCATGCCTATGCCATATCATTTTTCATATATCATACTTATGTCATGTCATCCTCACATATCATGCCTATGTCATGTCATTTTTCACATATCATACTTATGTCATGTCATCTTCACATATCATGCTAATATCATGTCATCTTTTACATGTCATGCCTATGCCATGTCATCTTTTCACATATCATGCCTATGTCATGTCATGTCATGTTTATGTCATGTCATCATCTCACATGTCATTCTTATACCATGTTTTACTTACCATGATTGTTATATCATGATGTTATACCATGATTGTCATATCATATTTATCATGGTATATCTACTATGATTGTTGTATTGTTATATCATGTTGTATACTTATGAATGCTTATGAATGCTTTCTTGCCTAGGATAATTAACTTGATTAAAATGGTACAATCAAACTTGAAACTCTAAGGGAATGGATCTTCACCACCCAAACCCATCTCTAAAGGGTTTGACTTAGCACTCATATTATTGGTTCGTTAAACCAAATTCAGAACCATCTAGTGGCAACTCCATCTTATGACTCTTTTGATTCCATTTCATTCCTTGAGGTAGCCCCTAGGGAAGATTGTACTTTCATTCCAAGTGAGTCCTAGTAGTATCTGTCACAAGTCTTGCTCGAGGTCATGATGAAAGCCCAACCCAGAGTGGTGACTCCACTAAGGATCTATGGTGAAAGAGTGCTAATATTGAAATCTTAGAGTTTCATATCAATTTTCCCTTTATAGTCAGGTTAGTTGTATTACATATTATATACATTGTTAGCATCTACACACCACCATTTATCTCATGTTAAACCAATGATTGTGGGTGAGTGAGTACCTTGGACTCCATTTGATTCCTCAGGAAAGCAAGTTTACAATCACCACTCATTGCCTTGTATTGAGGACTATTGTGTGCTACATGTTCACTAACCTTTTCTTGTTTTCTGTCTAACACGCCTACATGCATGCTCATGCATGATTTTCTCTAATGGACTCTCTTTTACAGTCATAACGTTGGATGTTTCCTAGCATAGGTCATGCATACATCTTATGTATCATATCACATGCATCATATGCAATCATATATTCATACACATGCATCCATGCTAACTTTTGCTATTATATATAGAAACATATTAGATCCATAGCCTTCTAAGAATATTGCTTCTCCTTCTGAGAGCATCTACTTTATGCTTGATAATGACTCACTCACCACTGTTCAACAACTGATTGATCAATCTATGGCCAAGCTCTTATCCAATGACTTCAAAACTCTCTTGCAATGGCAGATTCAAGAGGCTCTCAGTCCTAAAGATTTTATCACCCGCCATCTCCCATCAAGGATAAGGGGAAAGTAGTTAACCTGTATGATATCGAGATGGATAATGATGTCTCACTCCATATGCATGACATCCATAACTCTATGACCTCTACATTAGAATAAAAGATAGAATAGTTGTAATCTATCATGAAGAATAAAGGAATGGGGTCTAACCTTTATTTTGATAAGTTCTCAGTCTGAGCTATCAATAGGCTACCTGTTAAGTTCAAGTTCTCAATTATTCTAAAGTACAATAGGGTTAGGATCTGAAGAATCATCTGAAGACCTACATCATGATGATAAGTACTATAGAATTATTGAATGAGTAAATATTCTAACTATTCTTTATCTTACTAAAGGGACCAATGCTAGTCTGGTATCACAATCTCAACAAGGCAATCATGGTTGAGTGGAAGCCTCTCTACACTGCATTTTGTAAGCAGTATATGTTCAAATCCTAGTTTAATGTTACTCTGCTGGATCTAGAGATAGTAAAGCAGAAAGTTAATGAGTCTTTTATAGACTACTTTAGCCGATGGATGGATAAGGCTTATTATTATGATTAACAAGCTTATTATAGGTCACTGCCACTGTAGTAGGATAAGCTAAAATATTAAAATTTACATACCTTCGAGGACATCTATTCAGTTGGCTAGGGGATCAAGCAGACTGAAGGGCTGAAGAAGAAGGAGCTTTCCTTCATCAAACCCAATAGTACCACTTATACCCAAACATAACACAAATCCTATTACATTAATGTCTTATAAACACTAAATCCTATACTCCAAAACACTACCCAAATCCAAAGGTATTTGAATCTTAGGATGTCACTTTCTAAGGTCTATCTCAGACACGGATTCATCACTTTTGAGCATCTCTTAAAAGCCAAGCACATCAAACCTCTCAAATACGGATGTCACTTTCTATCTGTCTCTACCTTCAGCATGAAGAGTCAGTTGATAAATTGAAAGTTGACATTTAGCATTATTACTTTCTTAGACACAGATCTACCAATCAAGGGTATTCGTCATAGTAAGGAACTCTTCATTAAAGTGCATGTCATGAACTTTACTACTCCTTATATTATGATGAATAATGATTTTAACATCAACGCATGCCCACTCAAGGTGTTATCTAAGCTTGAGACTCAAATTTCAGACTTAAAGCCATTTAAGATTATCATTAAGGCATGTGATGAATCTAAGTGAGAGATTATTGGCACCTTCACTACCATTATGACTATTGGGCCAAATGATTTAATGGTAGAGTTCATAGTTCTTGATATCCCAGTATCATTTGCTTTATTGTTGGGTCAACCATGGTTTTATCCATTAGGAGATGTACCATCCACCTTGCACTAGAAGATTAAGTTTCAACATGATGAGAGTGTGGTTACCATCACTACTGATGATGAGGTTACTCTAACCTATATCAGAGAGGATGTCCCTCTTATTCTGGTTTTCAGATTGCTGTTATCAGAGAACCTGAGTCATACTCATACCAACTGAGTCCCACTATGGAGAGGATGATGCACAACATGAACTTTATACCTTAAATGGGTCTAGGCCAATACCAACAAGGTCAAATGGAGTTCAATATCCTTACAACTATGTAAGAGGAGAGATATTGCATTAGGTTTGATACCTATACTTTGGATAAGCCAAAAGAGAGTAAGATGGTTGCCTTTATCAAAGGAGAGATATAGTATGATCGAGCTCTTAAGTTGCCTACCTTGGATGATTTCTTTAATCAATAATTTACCATCTTTGGTGATGTTTATGACCTATTAACCTTGACAACATCCAAGAGGGTTGCTACCACTTATTCCAACATTAGCCTTGATGATGCTTTCCAACTCTTTGGTGATGTTACTAATCTCACCATCGGTCACCTTAAGCCAAAACCTACTACAATTGCTGTCCTAGAGACCAATCTATAGAGTTTGGATATAGGGGATCTTCTTCTTCAGAAGGTTTACGAGGACATTACCACTTTAGTCGATAGTACTTTTGATGAACTCTTGTATGAGGATGATGATGTCCCTATTTCTACACTATTTGATGATGATGTAATCTTTTTAAAATTTAATGCAATAAAAAATAGTTTTGCTTATGTTTGTAATGTGTATTATGATGGTATCATGCATGAGCATAAGCATTACATGAGTATTTTTGATATTAACACATCACACATAGAAACTATTAACATTAGCATAGATAATAGCCTTATGAGGACATATCGAGTGTTGATAAAACTATAGCAGAACATAAATTTTGATTAAGCCTGAGTTCAAGCCAATTAAGCAGAAGTTACATCAAAAGGTTAAGGAGGATATCTAAAAGTAATGCTAAGTTTCTTGAAGTGGTTGACTACCCTAAATGGTTGTTTAATGTGGTTCCAGTTCCCAAGAAAGATGATAGGGTCAGGGTCTACATAGACTACGGGGATCTAAATAAAGCATACCTGAAAGATGACTTTCTTTTACCACATATTGATGTACTAGTTGATAGTGTAACTATTAGTGCCATGTACTCATTTACTGATGAGTATTTTGGGTATAATCAAATTCTCATAGCTATTGTCAATAAGGGAAAAATAACTTTCATCATGGAATGGGGGACCTATTATTACAAGGTCATGCCCTTTGATCTGAAGCATATGAGTGCTACCTATCAGAGGGCTGCAATAACCTTGTTACATGATATAATCCACAAAGAGGTTGAGGTATATGTGGATGATATGATGGTGAAGTATCCCACCAAGGAAGAGCATCTGGCTACTCTTAATATATTTCTCATGTAGGCTGAGAAGTACAGGTTCAGGCTAAACCTAAAGAAGCGCACATTTAGGATGATGTTTAGTAAGTTGCTTAGTCATGTTATCAGTCAAAGAGGCATTGAAGTAGTTCTCAACAAGGCAAAGTTGATCTATGAGATACCTATTCCCATAACTAAGACCAAAGTCAAGGGATTCCTGGAATAGCTCTAGTATATTAGCAGATTCATTTCTAAGCTCACTATTATATGTGAGTCTATCTTCAAGCTTTTGAAGAAGAACTAGCCTTTGGTTTGGGATGAGAACTACCAGTTTGCATTCGAGAGGGTGAAATATTACCTCTCTAACTCATCAATTTTGCAAATGCCTCAGTCGAAGAAGCCATTATTACTCTATCTAGCCTTAGAGGAGGAGTCAGTGAGAGTTATGGTTGCTAAGGAGAATAAAGTTGGAGTTGAGCATGTTGTTTACTATCTGAGTAAGAAACTATTGCCAATAGAATGTAAGTACAACACTATAGAGAAGCTATGCATGGTTATGGGCTAGATCATTAAGAAGCATAGACATTACTTCCAATCATACCAAGTTCAAGAGATTTCCAAGGTCAACCCTATGAAGTACTTATATTTAGCTTCCTTGTTAGTAGGGAAACTTTCCAAGTGGCTAATCCTATTATTAGAGTTTGATGTACAATACATCATTAAGAAGGTGAGCAAAGACAACGTAATTATCAAATTCTTAGCATCCAGAGTGGTGGATGACTCTAAAACTTTTGAATTAGACTTCCCATAGGATCATTTGGAGTATTCAATGTCTAAAAATGGTGTTTTTACTTTGACGATGTGGTCAATAAAAGAGGTTCAAGCATGGGGGTTATGTTGATCATTCTTGAAGGTGAACTGATCATGCTTTTGAAGCGATTGAGCTTTCCAGTCACTAATAACATGACGGAGTATGAAGCATGTTTATTTAAGCTTAAAGTATTGTTAATGATCAGTTCCTAAAAAGTAGAGGTATTTGGTGATTTGATACTTGTCATTCACCAGTCCACAACTAAGTGGGATGTTAGGGAAGAAAGGCTCAAGCCTTACACTAAATACATGAAGCTCATGATTTACAATTTCAACTCATGTAAGTTTGTTCATACTCTACGTGATGAGAATCAGATGGCCAATGTTTTAGCCATATTGGCCTTAGTATGAGAGTGACTGTTGTATCAAGTTCAGCTTGTGATTATCAAGCAGTCCAAAATTCATTACTATAAGGGAGAACGGGTTATGGTGCTAGATAAGCATGATGAGACTTCATGGTATGTTGATATCATGAATTTTTTAAGAATTGGTGCTTATCCAAAAGAAGCTAATAAGACTGATAAGCTAGCTTTGCGAAGGTTAGTAGCTAACTTTACTTGGCATCAAGGTGTTCTTTACAGAAGAACAGTTGATGGTCTGTAACTTCAGTGCATATTGGAGAATGAGACCAAAATAGTCATGCAGACACACTAGTTTTTATGGGTCTTACATGAATGGATTTGCTCTATACAAAAAGATCTTATACTAAGGATATTTCTAGCTTACCATGGAGACAAACTGCATATAGTTTGTACGATGATGTCATGAGTGTTAGATTCACAGAGATCTAAGTCACGTACCACCGATCAAATTGTAAAATTTGATGATGCCATGATCTTTCTTAGCCTAGGGAATAAATATTATGGGTGAGATCCATCCTAATACTTCTAATGGGCATCAATATATATTGGTGGCTATTGACTACTTCTTTAAGTGGGTAGAAGTAGAATCCTATAGTAAATTAAGGGCAAAGAAGATTGCCAAATTTATAGATAAGAATCTCATATATTGATATGGGGTACTGCATCACTTAGTGTCTAATAATATAATGTATCTCTGTGAATCATCCACTAGTGATGTTAAGATCCCTAGCTTTTCTTAGAGTCAGATCTAAAAAAATAATAAAAGAAAGAAAGAAAAGCTCCTTGAGTTAAAAACCTTACAAAAGGCTGCTCAAATAAAAATTAGAGTCACCCGCTGAATTAAAACCCAAGGGGGTAGTTTAGTCAAAAATTAAGGTATAAAGCAAAATTAGATAGCCCAATGAGCTAAAAATGTCATAAAAGATTACTCATGCAAAAATTAAGGTAAAAATATACCTTTTCTAAGTTGAAAACCTGCAAAGGCACCTTAGAATTCATACTTGCAGCGATAATAGACTATCAGTGAGGTGTTCAAACTAACCTCACCTCACTCTATCCAACTTAAGGATTATCTCTACTATGATCATCAAAAAAGAGGTTTGACCCTACTCTATATGGTCTGTCACTGGACCAATCATCATATCCCTATAGTTGATTGGGTTAATGAATAAAAACTATACCGATAGTCTAAATCCTACTACCCTTAGCCATGAAAGGGCAGTCACAAGCTTATAGCTACATAGTTGGAAGATAGCATCAAGATCTACAGAGCCCTCTATAGTCAGCAGTGACCTTGCTATCATTGGACTAATATCAAATGTCCTGATCAAATAGAGAATCACTTCCCTAGTAAGCGATAATATAGTTAGCATTATCATCATACTGTAAGTGACTTTGAGGGTAGCAATAAACTCCTTGTACATTATACATAGCTCCATGTGTTTAAACCAGAAGACATGGGTCACTAGATACCAGAACTACATAGCATCATGCATAAAAATAGTATTGATGGAGACTTGTTGAAAATGTCTTCAGATATTAGAGTCTAAACTTACTCAGTCCACCCAACTTAGTATCACCCCACTAGTGAGAGATAGTGCAAAAAGCAAAAAGTGATTACTAAGTCATCATCTACCTATTCCTGAATAAAAGCAAGCATTCTAGATTTCACTATCAAATAAATTTGGGGTAGTTAATTCTTTTCAGTGTTTGTACACCACAGCTCAAGTGTACTAGGCCTTCATGTTATGCTAGGCTACAGTACTCTATCCTACATCATAATACAAAAGCTATAAAGTTATGATACTATGCATATAGTATTTAATATCACATCTACTCTAAGTGTTATCATTGTTTGACTACTCCTCAACCGTACTAGGATTGTTAGGGACCTTAATGTTATACCACTTTGGGTATACTATAAGTCGGGTGATCTCTTTACTTATCTGCTTAATCATTCAAGCATAGAGATCCTGTCACGCCTAGCCCATACCTGGAGTAACATGCTCCCGTAGCATACACAACGACCTCCAGTATGGGAAACCGCTATATACACTACAAGGGTTACCTGTACATGTATACATAGACGTCGTATGGGGACAACAGATAGTATGGCGGTGAAATCAACAAACTGAACCAAACTGAACCCTGGATAACAACAAACATTCAATTGAATGAACCTGTCTATAACAAAAGTATATTTATGAATATACAAAGGTTTTGTTTACAATAACCGTACAAGTCACTACCAAACTACAAATACATTACTACCTTTCTAATATAAACAAGCTACAATACAAGACTACAAAAAGAAAGTATGCTTGACTGTTCCAGACCACCTCGAGATTAGGATTGCTGCTGAATCCGCTACTCTGCTGACACTGGCAGTCACTGCTCTGAGCCTTCTACAGTAGGCTCGGAACCTGCATTCATCAATTGATAAACGTTGAGTCAAAGACTCAGTGGCACTAGCTATCATACACGGATAAAACATAGACAAACATGTCAAGTAATAGACAATACAATGTAATGCTATATTGCCCCATTTTCTCTTCCTGTTCTGTACTCTCTTCCCTCTTTCCTTTTCCCTTATTGTGCACAATATATTCCCACGCTGGATCCCTATGTACCGGTACTTAACTCCCGAAGGAGGACAACTGAAATCCTGTCCCGTAGGCCCCTTTGTTATGCCTATGTTTCGAGACTCAACTCCCGAAGGAGGAAATATCATACACGATTCCATTATGGAATCCTGCCATATAAGATCCAACATGCCTTTCCTTATTTTCTCTCACTCTACTCAGGCATTCACGATCCCAAATGTCATAAATATGCTAACATGTGAGAGTATCATATAGAATCTCAAGCAAGAATCATTGAACTTAACAAATAACAAGCTCATAGCATCAAATAATCGGCAAAGATGAGAATTCAATCCCCAATCATCATTTACTAAGCCATACTAGGCTTAAAAGCAATAAAAGAAGCAAAGAACAACTAATACAAACTAGCACTAACTAGCACGAACCTGGTAAAAGTAAAGCTTATAGTGGCTACTAATTCCTCTAAGCTTCTAATCTCGTAAAACCAACTCTGCTATGCTTAATACCCTGAAGAAAAATGAGCTCTAGGGGTTTAGGGACGTTTAAGAAGGGTTTGGGAGGAAGAAAAGGAAAGAAAGTCAAAGAAAAGTCTGAGTTTATCCTCTTTAAAATGGTATTTTAAGTCGCATACAGCCGTACCAAATAATCGTACGCCCGTACCAACCTAAAAACCCTGATGCACTGATTTTCCTGCGAGTTGTCATACGCGCGTGCCATATTTGGTATGCCTGTACGACCCTAAAGTTCCTGACAAACCCATTTTCCTACGAGCAACAGTACAGCCGTACACCCTTTTGGTATGCCCGTACCGACTCCAGGACCTCAACTCCCCTGTTCCCTTGAGCTTGGTACACTCATACGGATAACCGTACGCCTGTACCACATGCCTAACATCAGGACATACCTCAATTAAAGCCCCTAACTCTTCCAGAACATGTGAAATACACTCTAAAACCAATCCTAACACATCAACATCATTGTCCCTCATCCAACTGAGAAGTCACGCTTCCCAATAAGGTGACAGTATCACAAAAGACAATCACAGATACAAGCATACATACATACATACACGTATACACATCATCAATGTATAACAAAACTCATACACATACAAACCTCTATTCGTATGCTAGTGTACAACCTACTAGGGCCTCAAACACGGGTGTAACAACTCTCTCCCCCTAAAAAGAATTTCGTCCCAAAATTAGAACAAAACTTACCAGAAAACAAATGAGGATAATGTTCCCTCATCAAAGCCTCTCGCTCCCAAGTCGCATCTTAACCCGTGTGATGATTCCATAATACCTTAACCAATGGTATCCGTTTGTTCCTTAGTTGCTTCACTTCTTGGGCCAAAATCTGAATCGGCTCCTCCGAATACGACAAGTCAGGTTGAATCTCAATTGACTCCATAGGAATCACATGCGTAGGATCCGATCTGTACCTCCTCAGCATAGAAACATGAAACACATTATGAATCCGGTCCAAATCTGGTGGTAAAGCCAACCTGTACGCCAACGGACCCACTCTCTCGAGTACCTCGTACGGTCCAATGAAATGAGGACTCAACTTACCTTTCTAACCGAATCTCATAATGTTCTTCCACGGAGATACTTTTAAGAATACCTTATCCCCAACCGCATACTCAATGTCTCGCCGCTTTAAGTCCACTTATGACTTATGTCTGTCTGATATGGCTTTCAACCTGGACTTAATCAGCTGCACCTGATCTTCGGCCTGCTGAAAAAGCTCAGACCTAATTAATCTCCACTCACCAACCTCATCCCAGTGCAACGGAGTCCTACACCTACGCCCATATAAAGCCTCATACGGTGCCATCTGAATACTTGACTGGTAGCTGTTGTTATACGCGAACTCAATCAAATGCAGGTATTGATCCCAACTACCCTCCCACTCGAGAATACAGGCACGTAGCATATCCTCAAGAATCTGGATCACTCTCTCAGACTGGCCATTGGTCTAGGGGTGAAAAGCTATACTGAAATGTACTTTAGAGCCTAAAGCTCTCTGGAAAGCACCCCAAAACTGAGACGTAAACTGAGGATCTCTATCTGATACGATAGATGACAGAATCCCATGTAACTGGACGATCTCCTTCATGTACAGCTCAACCAACCTCTCCAATCCATAATCCATCTATACAGGGATAAAATGAGTCACCTTAGTCAACCGATCGATAATTACCCAAACTGCATCATGCTTAGCCTGCATCAATGGTAACCCCGTGATAAAATCCATCGTGATCCGATCCCATTTCCACTCTGGCATAGGCAACGAATTAAGTAATCCAGCTAGTACCTGATGTTTCACTTTCACTTGCTGATAAATCAGGCATTTACATACATAATCTACTATATCTCTCTTTAAACCAATCCACCAGTAGTATTGTCTCAAATCCCGATACATCTTCGTATTCCCGGGATGATAAGCAAATGTCGAACTGTGGGCTTCCTCAAGAATCTGTCTCTTCAGTCCCTTGTCTGCCAGAACATACAATCGTGTCCTATGCCTCAGATTACCATCCTCATCCATGGTAAACAAGGTAGTCTTACCAGATTGCACCTTCTACAATTATTTCTGATACTCTACATCATTAGCTGCATTTCTCTGTATCTGGTCTATCAATAGAGGCTTAACTTTCATCTATAACTGTGCCAGAATACAGTCAGACTACATTATCAGAGTAGCATTCAACTGTCGCATCTCATAAACCAGAATCAAAGAAGATTATCTTAAGCCGGCGAACATCTTTCGACTTAGAGCATCAGCAACCGAATTAGCTTTTCCCAGGTGATAATCTATCATGCAGTTGTAATCCTTAATAAGCTCAATCCAGCTTCGCTGCCTCAATTTCAACTCTTTCTGCATACCCAGATACTTAAGACTCTTGTGATCCGTGTACATATAACAGAGCTCACCGTACAAGTAATATTGCCAGATCTTAAGAGCAAATACAATCGCTGCCAACTCCAAATCATGTGTGGGATAATTCTTCTCATGTGGTTTCAATTGCCTAGAGGCATAGGCAATCACTTTCCGATCTTGCATCAGAACACATCCCAAACCATTTAGCAAAGCATCACTATAAATCACATACGCTTGACCCGGAGTGGGTAGTGTATGAACTGTAGCTTGTGTCAAACACTCCTTCAACAGCTCAAAACTTCTCTGACATTCCTCTGACCAAATAAAAGGAATGTCCTTCCGCAACAGCATCGTCAAAGGCAAAGCAATCATAGAAAATCCCTTAATAAACCGCTGATAATACCCTGTTAAACCTAAGAAACTGTGAACTTTGCTGACATTCTTGGGTGCCTGCCAACTAAGCACAGCCTCTACTTTACTCGGATCCACTTTGATCCCCTTTGCTGAGATCATGTGTCCTAAAAATGCTACTTGATCAAGCCAAAACTCACACTTCAATAGCTTGCCAAATAGCTGCTTCTCCCTCATCCGTTCAAGCACTAACCTTAGATGACATTCATGCTCCTCATGTGTCTTAGAATAAACAAGAATGTCATTAATGAACACCATAACAAACTGGTCTAGATAATTAGAAAACACCGTGTTCATTAGTGCCATGAACGCTGCTAGTGCATTTGCCAATCCAAATAGCATCACTAGAAATTCGTAATGCCCATATCGAGTCTTGAATGCCGTCTTTGCTATGCTACCTTCCTTAACCCACAACTGATGGTAGCCTGATCTCAAGTTGATCTTAGAAAACACAGCTGCGCTCTTAAGCTGATCGAACAACTCATCGATACACGGTAATGGGTACTGATTCTTGATCGTCACCTTATTCAACTGTCTGTAGTCTATACATATCTGCATAGATCCATCCTTCTTCTTTACAAACAACACCGGAGCACCCTAAGGTGAAACACTCGGGTGAATGAAACCCTTATCGAGCAACTCTTGCAATTACACCTTCAACTCCTTAAGCTCAGTAGGTGCCATTCGATAAGGGGTTATCGATATAGGTTCTGTACCCGGTAACACCTTGATCTCAAACTCTACTTCCCTCTCAAGCGGTAACTCTGGCAACTCCTCTGAAAATACATCAGGGAAGTTGCACACTGTCGGGATCTCTGTCAACTGAACTCCCTTCTGTCATCCATCCATTACATGAGCCAACACTGCCTCACAGCCCTGTAACAACCACTTCCAAGCAGTCACAGCTGTCACTAACCTCGCTGTCACTGACGGCACATTACCCTTAATCAAAATCGTCCCCTGATATGGAGATTACAGTGTCACTATCTTCCATTAACAGTCCATCACTACATCGTGCTTAGCTAACCAATCCATTCCTAGAATAATGTCATACTCTCGGAATGGCATCTCTACAAGGTCAGATAAGAAACAAACACCCTGTATCATCAAAGGACAGTGCCTAAACACGCGATCCACCACCACATCTTGACCTAGAGGGCTAGAAATCATTATCCCATAGCCTAACCCCTCACTCAACATACCAATCAACTGAGCAAACTGTACATCAATATAAGAATGTGATGAACCAGGATCAAACAACATTAATGCATCATGCTCAGAGATAAGAACATTACCGAGCACCACATCCGCTGCTTGCTGCTCCTCTTGGCGCACCAAGTTATAAACTCTGGCAGGAGCCCCAAAAACCTAATTAACGGATCCCTAACTGGCACCATGACCTCCACTATCTCGACCTCTCCCTCGGCCTTTGCCTCGCTCCGACCCTTGAGAACCGACTAAGCTGGGTCTCTACTACTACTGCTGCTGTCGAACCTCTCTCTCAACAACAGGAAAAACTGGCCCACCAGACCGCTCTGGGCACTCCTGGGTAAAATAACCTGCACCTCCATATCTGAAACATGTTGTACTACCCGCCCGACAAGGTCCATAATGATTCCGACCGCATAAACGACAGGAATATGGTCCAGCATCTGTACTGCCACCATAAGAAATGGGTTTCCCACTCTGCTCTCATCGTGGTGGCATCGGTCTCACATCCACCGACCTAAGGGGAAAAGAACTCCTAAACTTGCCCCTTTTCAAAGAACTCAAAGAAGAACCGAGTCCCCTGAATGATTGCCTTAACGACTCCTATCGAGCATCCTCCTCAAGTATTGTACGCTCAAGATCTAGTGCACTGGCCATCAACGCTACAAAATCATCATACTGAGAAATCTGTACGAATGCTCTGAGCCGAGGATTCAAGCCCTGCTCGAAGTGCTTACACCTCTCTCGTCCAGACGAAATAATATGGGTAGCATAGTACGCTAACCAAGTGAACTCCTTCTCATAATCTGCTACCAACAGATCTCCCTGCTTCAACTCCAGAAATTCCTGTAGCTTCTAGTCAGTATAGGCCGAAGGCACATACTTTCGTCAGAATTCCCTCTAAAGATCAGCCCACGTTAGAACTGGAGGGTCAGCCATACTCTGAGGAACGGTCTTCCACCACTCATACGCGTCCTCCTGTAACAAGGAGATGGCATACTCGAACTTCACCATCTCCGGGCACTTCAACTGGCGCAACACCCTCTGTGTCCGCTCCAACCAAACCTCCGTCATATATGGGTCAGTCGTACCGGTGAAATCCATGGCTCTATACGACCTCAACGTAGTAAAATCCAACTTATACTCCTCCCTCTGCTCCACTGGAGGTGGGGCAGGAACTGCAGGCAACGTCTGACTCTGTGCCTGAAGAAATCGCATGAACTGGGCAAACTGCGTTGCCATCAGGTCAGCAGTCGATGCTTCTGCCTACCTACCCGCATGCTCTCCCGGTCCGGAGGAACTCTCTTAGGGATTAAAGTTATCCTTGCCTTCCTCACCGATATTAACATGTCTATCAGACATCAGACCTATGCTGTAGCATATAAACAAGAATCCTACGGTCAGCAGTGGTCGAGACAAGCAACACTCCTTTACTGTAGCTTAACAATCAGAGGTAGTAATCCTTGAAATCCATAACCAAGACACGTCAAGCTAAACCATAGCTCTACACTCTACGAGCTATAAACCATAGCTTTGATACCACTTAAACATGTCACACCCAGCCCATACCTGGAGTAACATGCTCCCGTAGCATACACAACGACCTCTCGTATGGGAAACCGCTATATACACTACAAGGGTTACCTGTACATGTATACATAGACGTCGTATGGGGACAACAGATAGTATGGCGGTGAAATCAACAAACTGAACCAAACTGAACCCTGGATAACAATAAACATTTAATTGAATGAACCTGTCTATAACAAAAGTATATTTATGAATATACAAAGGTTTTGTTTACAATAATCGTACAAGTCACTACCAAACTACAAATACATTACTACCTTTCTAATATAAACAAGCTACAATACAATACTACAAAAAGAAAGTATGCTTGACTGTTTCAGACCACCTCGAGATTGGGATTGCTGCTGAATCCGTTACTCTGCTGACACTGGCAGTCACTGCTCTGAGCCTTCTACAGTAGGCTCGGAACCTGCGTTCATCAATTGATAAACGTTGAGTCAAAGACTCAGTGGCACTAGCTATCATACATGCATAAAACATAGATAAACATGTCAAGTAACAGACAATACAATGTAATGCTATGTTGCCCCATTTTCTCTTACTGTTCTGTACTCTCTTCCCTCTTTCCTTTTCCCTTATTGTGCACAATATATTCCCACGCTGGATCCCTATGTACCGGTACTCAACTCCCGAAGGAGGACAACTGAAATCCTAGCCCGTAGGCCTCTTTGTTATGCCTATGTCTCGAGACTCAACTCCCGAAGGAGGAAATATCATATACGATTCCATTATGGAATCCTGCCATATAAGATCCAGCATGCCTTTCCTTATTTTCTCTCACTCTACTCAAGCATTCACGATCCCAAATGTCATGAATATGCTAACATGCTAGAGTATCATATAAAATCTCAAGCAAGAATCATTGAACTTAACAAATAACAAGCTCATAACATCAAATAATTGGCAAAGACTGGAATTCAATCCCCAATCATCATTAACTAAGCCATACTAGGCTTAAAAGCAATAAAAGAAGCAAAGAACAACTAATACAAACCAGCATTAACTAGCACGAACCTGGTTGAAGTAAAGCTTCTAGTGGCTACTAACTCCTCTAAGCTTCTAATCTCGTAAAACCAACTCTACTATGCTTAATACCCTGAAGAAAAATGAGCTCTAGGGGTTTAGGGATGTTTAAGAAGGGTTTGGGAGGAAGAAAAGGAAAGAAAGCAAAGAAAAGTCTAAGTTTATCCTCTTTAAAATGGTATTTTAAGTCGCGTACGGCCGTACCAAATAATCGTATACCCATACCAACCTAAAAACCCTGATGCATTGATTTTCTTGCAAGTTATCGTATGCCCGTACGATATTTGGTACACCCGTACGACCCTAAAGTTCCTGACAAACCCATTTTCCTACGAGCAACGGTACGACCGTACACCCTCTTGGTATGCCCGTACCGACTCCAAGACCTTAACTCCCCTGTTCCCTTGAGCTTGGTACGCCCGTACAGATATTCGTACGCCCGTACCGCATGCCTAACATCAGGACATGCCTCAATTAAAGCCCCTAACTCTCCCAGAACCTGTGAAACACACTCCAAAACCAATCCTAACACATCAACATCACTGTCCCTCATCCAACTGAGAAGTCACGCTTCCCAATAAGGTGACAGTATCATAAAAGACAGTCACAGATACAAGCATACATACATACATACATGTATACATATCATCAATGTATAACAAAACTCATACGCATACAAACCTCTATCCGTATGCTAGTGTACAACCTACTAGGGCCTCAAACACGGGTGTAACAGATCCTACTCCTTTCACTATAAGTGTTGACTCATCTACATTAACACAATCATATAGGCATATAGGTCATGCATCCATGCATAAGCATCATGAAGATAATCATAACAGGTACTTACTTGGACATCCAATATCTTAGAGATGTAATAGTAGAACATCTCCATAAACAGCCTCATAACATCAGCCATGGCATCCTAAGGCATCTACATAGGTCAAACATATGTCAGATCAACTGAATCAATAGTACACTAATGCATTTCATTTACTCATATGAATGGTGTTCGACGAATCAAACTCAATCTCATCCCTTAGCGACACTGAGAAGGATGTCTCATATGGGTGGCCTAACTCATCATATATATAGATTAGTGTTTTGAGGCCATATCAGCTGACCCTTAATGAAACCTTAGGGATGCTTATATCTAAAGGCCACATCTAGACTATTGGGCTCAGGTCATGATGGTGTTGTTCAGATGTAGCACTATGTGATCTCTTCAAGGTGCCACCACCTTAAGAACCATTGATAGCTGGTGAACCATAGTGTCAACCTCTACCACCAAAAGTGTCGGGTCTATTACTAGATCCAGTCACTTTATTATACAATCCTCTGCATGTGGATAACTCACTAGGCCCTAGTAGCTGCATACATACAAAAGTTCAATAGTCCACTGGTGACTCTAACAAATGGTCTCACCTAGAGATACCAGTCAATACAATAATGGCATTTGAGTTTGTGTCAGTATAAGAAGCCTAGAACATCACCCGTGATGGTGCAATGAACTCCGCATGTCCCTCTAGCACCAGGTGCTAATCGAAAACACACTCACCTAAATAAAAGAGCTAACACTCAAGGCTCTCTAGTAGCATGTATCATTCATCCTTATAAGAAGAGCCAGTCAAATATTCCGACCGAGGGAACATATTACTTAAAGGGTAGGGGTGAACCTATTCCAAGCAACAATCAATAACAATAATAAGTAAAACGCTTGCTTAAGTATCATCTAAACTAGGTTAATTCAATTTTATGCTAATAAAATTGCTTTCTTCTTACATAATCTTAAGTCAAATAACTATGAATGCCTAAAATACAAAATCCTCAATGAAGTTACCTAAAATCTAAGCACACATGCTTCGCATATAGCAGAATTTGCTAACATGCACCAACCACTAGGGAGCCCTGATAACTTGCACCATATGCTCATAAATATACACTCATGGAATTAAGCTTCTCATAAAAATTTTGATTTTTTAGAGCACTTTTTCCTAATGAGTCCAATTTTCATGACCAGCAACATCAAAAAAATCTAGAAAATTAGTCAGAATGTAACAGATTGATACTCAAAAATTTAGGTATTTTCTTTAGACCATTTCAATTCTAATTTCACTGATAAATTGCTTTTCCATGTCTAGTATAGATAGGAAATTAATCCAACAGATGATTAGTTTTAGTCAAACCTTTAACTACTTGTCAAACCATTGATGAAAAAGTGTCAAATTCTAGTAGTATGTCCTAAATGCTATCTTTGGAGATATTAAATACATGTTTTATGGCACAAGCATAGATCCAATAGTTGATAATCTTAGAACCAATAGTTATTCATTTTTGATCAGGCAGTTCATCACCTAAGTTCTATAATTGACCATTTGATCCAACAGTGATCATAGGATCAATCATTTGATTCCCAAACCTTTGTAGTAGGCATTTGAAATCAGACTTTAGGTGATTTTTAAGCCTTGTACCAAAGCCATTGATCTAACAGTTGACCATGATTAGCATTGATCACCTTATCTGAGCATCAGGCTTTCAGTAGTAGAATTAGATAGACATGCCTTAGTATCAGTGTCGCATCATGATCAACATTGATTATTGAGCCAAGGCACCAAGCTCCCAATGACAATATTAGATTACATTTTCTTCCCTAATGGAGTCATAAATCTCAATATGAGCATCACACGATTATCATTGATCACCTCACCTGAGCATCGGGCTCCTAATATCAGTAGTGGGTTATAAGTCTTGATATCCCTAAAGAGTTAGCTTTGATCTTTTATAGACTTAGAAGCCTCAGCATGAGCACTTTTCTTCATGATCAGCACTAGTCCCCTCGCTTAAACATCAGGCTTCTAGTTGCAATATTGGATTACAAGCCTTGGTACGAGCATCTTAGTTGAGTTATCCCTAGCGGATTACATTCTCTTTTTCAATAGAGTCACAAACCTCAACATGAGCATTCTAATTAAGTTTTCTATAGTAGATCATGATTTCTTCCCCCATGGAGTAATAAGCCTTAGCACGAGAACTTTATAAGCCTTAGTATAAGCATTAAATCTTGATATGAGCGTCAGTCATGTATTTTATTTGCCTTTTGGTGAAAATTCATGTTATGATTAAGTCTCATTTTGATGAATTTTTCTTATATTACTTTAAAATGATCCTAATCGAGGGTAAACTATAGACCCTGACTTTTCACCTGTGCACTGCAACATTCAATTTTCTTCAATTCAGCTTGGTACAAGTGCATAATGTCAACCTTGATTTACACACATGCCTTTTAGCATCTGACAAGTGCTTTGGACATATGGAGTACATTACATTTTACTTATGGAAGGTGGAGCACATAACATATATTTCTTAATGTGTGGAGCGTATAGTGCTTTATGCTGCCCACATTCAATGAAGATATACATGGTGCACAGCCTTTTCCCATACAAATATAACATGCTCCATATGTCACCATATCTTTATGACATAAATGATACTTAATGAGCATGGGGTGCACATCCCAATGTGCTCTGATTATAGGGCATACATAAATAGAAATTTAGACATGTTGCACATATACTACTACATGCTGCACATTTAACCTTTTTCTATGCTATATGTTACGCATGTAGCACTATATGTTATGCATATCCCATTAAATTTTGTAAAATCCCACATTGTTTACTTATTTCTGGCAACACATGACCCATACCTATAAATATACCTCATGTGTTTATGGGAAGGAGGTCCGAAAATTATTAATTATGGTTAAACTCTGCTAAAATCATTCCTCATTTAATTAAACATGTAATCAAGTTACTAATTAGGATTAAAAACTAATTAATCTCAACTTCAATCCCTAAACTCATTCAGAATCAAGATTCAAAGCTAATTATCATTAGTATGTGTTGGAATGCTTCTTCCTCCCTCTTTTTCTGTTGATTTCTTTGATGGGCTTATGATTTTGCTTTAATTTTTCATTGATTAGCTTCAATCATGAATGTAACAGTAGCATTCTTAGCTTTTATATAGCTAGAATGTTCTGTAAAAGTCATATGTTTTTGCTTAAAAACTCAGCTTTACATTGATCTTGCACATTACATGTAACACACATCACACTATATGTGGCACATATAGCCTATATGCTATACATGTTATGCTATATGTTATGCATATAACTGCCAATTTTCCATTGTCTCATAATTTTTCACTCATTTTCATTTATTTTTTTATGCTAATCAAAGTTTTCAATAGTATTAGTGGTTTCACAAATAACCTTGCAATTGATTCCATTTGATCAATTTTGGCTTTAAAATTAATTTTCAAGTTAAAAGCTTTTTTAATTTGATGTTTATTGCAATTGATGTGATTGGACTTGAATTGGATGTGTTTTTAATCTCTAATTAGTGTTTGAATGATATTAGAGTCCAATTTCATTTGCCATGATTAATTTGTGTTGATTTTGCCATTAAATCAACTGATTTGCTGATTTTCTTAATTAAATGCCATTTAATTATGATTTATTTATCATTTGACATGATTTGCTTAATTAGATATTGATTCATTTCTAAGTGATGCCACATGTGATCTTAGAATCCTCCAGTTATGCTTTTAGTCAATTTTGCCTAAAATTGATCACTTTTTCATGATTTTCATGAACTAATTTTTGTTTATTGTTACATTTTCATAAGTATTTTCATTACATTCATTAGACTTTGGTCCTTAATTCATGCTTTCACATGGCATATAATTGATCATTTGTATCTAACATCTCATTTTTTGCCTAATAATTATTTGATTGTTTGCATATTCTATTCATGCATTTTTGACTCATGCTGTTTAAGGCTATTTCCTTGAATGGAGAAGATATTGCTTAACATTAAGAATTTTTGTATCGTTGAAGATTCTTTATAATAGAATAGACTTCTATTTTATTAGTTTTCCTCGACATATATGATTTAGTCTTATACCATCATGTGTCCCCCTATCTCTATCTCTACCTTTCTTTGAGCCCTTATTAATTTTCATTCATGCTACTATACCTTATACCGCTATGCTTTTTATCATTATTATATGATGTATGCTATACTATGTTATGCCTATGCCATGTCATTTTTCATATGCCATGCCTATGCCATGTTATATCTCACATATCATGCTTATGCCATGTCATTTTTCATATGTCATACTTATATCATGTCATCCTCACATGTTATTTTTATGTCATGTCATTTTCCTCATGTCATACTTATGCCATGTCATCTTCACATGTCATTCCTATTTCATGTTATCTTTTACATATCATGCCTATGTCATGTCATTTTTCACATATCATGCCTATACCATGTCATTTTTCACATGTCATGCCTATACCGTGTCATTTTTCATATGTCATACTTATGCCATATCATCCTTACATGTCATACCTATATCATGTCATTTTTCATATGTCATACTTATGCCATGTCATCCTCATATATCATACCTATATCATGTCATTTTTCATATGTCATACTTATGCCAAGTCATCCTTATATGTCATACTTATGCCAAGTCATCCTCATATGTCATGACTATACTATGTCATTTTTTACATGTCATACTTATGTCATATTATCTTCATATATCATGCCTATACCATGTCATCTTTTACATGTCATGTATAAGCCATATCATCTTTTCATATGCCATGCCTATGCTATATCATGTCATGCTTATGCCATATCATCATCTCATATGTCATGCATATGTCATGTTTTAGTTATCATGATTACTATATCATGATGTCATACCATGATTCTCATATCATATTTATCATGTTATATCTATTATGATTACTGTCATGTTATATCACATTGTGTGCTTATTTCATGCTATGAATGCTTACATGTCTGGGATAATTAACTTGACTAAAATGGTAAAATCAAACTTGAAACTTTAAAGGAATAGATCTTCACCACCCAAACCCATCTCTGAAGGGTTTGACTTAGCACTTATACTATAGATCAGTTGAACCAAATCCTGAACCATCCAATGGCAACTCCATTTTATGAATCTTTGGAGTCTATTTCATTTCTCAAGGTAGCCTTCGAGAAAACTAGACTTTCACTCTAAGTGGGCCCCTGATGCCGTTTATCATAAGCCTTGCTCTAGGTAGTAGTGAAAGTGTCACACCCTATCCCAGTGGAACACGCTCCCGTAAAATAGTTAATAATTCCCTAAGCAAGAAAATCATTAAATATTCCATAAAGGATCTATAACTTTTTTTTTCAAATAATTACAAAACCAGATATGGTAAAACTAATATGCAAATTGCATTCTCATTATATCATCAAACCATCATTCAATATATGTGCTTTGAAGATGACATTAAACATGATATCTTAGTATTCATATTACACACAACAAAAGTATATTACACAAATGTTACTGCCATTAAGGTTAATTAATAAGTTGCAAATATATACAAACACATGATGGAGTATGTTACATTGGTCCCAAACTGCTTCAAGATGGAGATTCTTCAGAATCATGACCTCCTCTGACTGTAGACTGATCAATCTAATTTCTCACTTGAAGGTCCTGGTCCTATGTTTATCAAATAACAAATGTTGAGTATAAAACTCAGTGGTGCTATAAATGAGTAAAAAACATAAATCCATATCATAAATATCACATTGAGGTCAAATCATAGCAATCTAACATTTAGGTCAAATCCATATCAATAATGGAAACAATTTCCATAAAGGAATATATTATAACTTTTCCTGTATCAATAATACTTTGTACATATCTCTACATAAGCATAATTATCATACATATATCATTCCATTCTCTATACTATCATGATAAATGAATGACAATGTATGTCTATGAGAATGCATTCATGCTTTGCATTCTCCCTTTGATTTTCCTGTATCATTTTATTTCTTTTCTGTATGATTGTATACAATCTTGGACTGGATCCATTTCTCTATGTACCGGTACTATATCATTCTCTGGTTCCCTTAGTAACATAACATTTCTCTATGGTTCATAATAAGAACCTATATTGTATGATTCCATCAAGGGAATCGATAATAACTGTATGACTCAGTACATTTTCATTAATCATTTCTCTATATAACTCCTTCTTTTTCCCCTTATACCTTTTGTATGATATGTCATGAATGTCTTTATGTATGGATGTTTCGTGACATGATGCATTAATAATCATATAGTACCATCCATAATATATGCTCTTTACTTTGCTATTACAAGCAGTTAACTAT
>CANYBF011456276.1:0-15525 GCA_948192965.1 Dalechampia spathulata | reverse complement strand
GAGTCCAAGTTTAGGATGTTAAACCACCTAATTCTAAGTGATTTGATGCGTTTTAATTAATCCTAATGCCTTAGATTAGTTAGAATTGTGTTTTGGAGTGCCAAATCACGTTTGAGTTGCTGACGGCTGCCTAGGAAGTCTAGCGTTTCGCTCAAAATTTTTCCCCCCCGGTCCTTTAGCCAAATGGCAGATTAGGGTTTAATCAAGTCTGCCCTCGGGGACATGTGCGATCGCACATGTTTTGTAATAAAACATATGCGGAGTGTAATAGGACATATGCGATCGTACATCCTCCCGAGAATGCTAAAAGAAACCCTAAACGGGCCAAGCCCGGTCTGAAAAGACCCAGGACGGTCCGAAAGAACCCTAAATGGCCCAGAATCAACTCGGAATTGATCCGAACCAAAGCCGGTCCAAAATTAGGGTGCGACAAGCTTCAACCTTTTCTTCTTTTATATAAAAGAGAATGTGAGTTAAGAGAGAATAGGCAAAACATATGTTTCTATGAACCTAAAATTAGGTTATAATTGAAAATATGGCTTACATGGCAACTAGGGTTGACATGTCAGCTTATATATTGTATGAAACATAACCTGATTTGATCCTAGTTAGCATGTGACATGTACACCTCCATAACCCTAATAAGTTATGCAATAATCGTATGACCCTCCTCTTTAACTTAAGCCATACATTTACAAGTCATGTGACACATGCACATCATAAATCATGTGCATGGCACATATATTGCACATATAACCTTATATTATGCATATTTGGAGTTTTAATTATTAAAATGACATGATCTTGATATAAAATAATTTGTTAAGAATCCAACTCAAAACAATTTATTCTCATTGAAATCAATTGAGAAATAATGGATTTGGTTGGTTATTGACTATCAAGTAAGGGATTGTAGAATTGACTACTATTGGTTAAAAATGCAATTATGCAATAAAAAATATAATTTAAAATTTTTATAAAACATGTTTTTCATTGATCTCAAAATCTATATCATCAAATCACATTAATAATAAAGAGAAAAGCAATCGATTGACTCATACTTGCAAGATTGTTATCTCCTTCTTTCTTGTTCATTTAAAAGTTGTAGCAAACATTTCAATCCGCAATCTAGAGGATCTCTAAACTATCCATACAAGTTAAGAAGGAATGATTAGTAATTAACACCACAAAACTTGCATCAAAGACTAGTATAGACAAGAATATAGAAAAGGATGAATGGATTATTCTCTTTAGAATGATGGATTTGCTTCACTTAAATCCAAATAGATTTTCTTTTCCAAAGAGCTTTGGCTTTTTCTTCTTTTATATAATAGAGAATGTGAGTTAAGAGAGAAGAGGTAGAACATATGTCTCTACAAACCTAAAATTAGGTTATAATTAAAAATATGGCTTACATAGCAATTAGGGCTAACATGTCAGCTAATAGTTATATGATACATAACTTGACTTAATTGTAGTTAGCATGTGAGATGTTCTACACCACCATAACCTTAATAAGTCATGCAATAATCATATGACCCTCCTTCTTAACTTAAGCCACATATGTGCAAGTCATGTGACATATACATATGAAAAATCATGTGCATGGCATATATATTGCATATGCAACCTTCTATTATGCATATTTGGAGTTCTATCTATCAGAATGACATGATCTTGATATAAAATAATTTGTTAAGAATCTAACTTAAAATAATTTGTGCTCATTGAAACCAATTGAGATATGAAGGATTTGGTTGGTTATTGACTATTAAGTGAGGTATTGTAGAATTGACTACTATTTATTGAAAATATGATTACGCAGTAGAAAATATAATTTAAAACTTTTATAAAACACATTTTTCATTGATCTCAAAATCGGCATCATCAAATCACATCAATAATAAAGAGAAAAGCAATCAGTTAAGTCATACTTACGTGAGTGTTTATCTCCTTCTTTCTTGTTCATTTGAAAGTTGTAGCAAACTTTTCAATCCCCAATCTAGAGGATCTCCAAACTATCCATACAAGTTAAGAAGGAATGGTTAGTAATCAATGCTACAAAACTTGCTTCAAAGACTAGTAGAAACAATAACATAGAAAAGGATGAATAGATTATTCTCTTTAGCTTCTTTCATGCTCTAGATCATAAACATGAAAAATACAAGTTATCTCATAACCATAAAACAATATCTTATATTGAATCATCCATTCTTTGTTTTTAATCCCCTAACTTTTATGTGCAACCTTTTTAGTTCTTGACATGTTGATTATATATTGTAATATTATTAAATCTTATTCAATAATATTATATGTAATTCAAAGAGTAGTGTCTAGTCGTACATCATGACTAGCCAAATGTCATGAGATCATTAATTTTACTACAACCCATCCATATCAAATATTGTTGTAATAAACTCCTTTTATCATACATTATCTCATTTAGGTTTAAGAATGAATAAGTGTCAACTCAATGCATGGTCAAGTGTGTTAGATCATGCCTTAAACTTGATATTCATACACCATAATCTTTGTTCCTAAAATGCCTTTTAAAATCACATTCATTGATTAGATTCCACTGTGGTAATAGATTCCTAAATCAAAGATTATTACATAAATCAATAAGATAAAACTTTTATAATTAATATGGGATGGTGAATCCTTTATTGCTATATAATATTTTCAACTACTTCACACTATAACTAACATCCCAACTATGAACACCTCCTATGGAGGAATAAAGCATAAGAGTCAAAGCATAGCAATCCATAGTTAAGATAACCTTGATATTTTAAGTCTAACAATACTTGCATTATTGATATAAGTAAGATTTATATCTCATAGCCATAGATTAATTATCCATATAAAATCTCATTAACAAGGCCTCCATTGAATTAGTGCTATAATATTCATTAACATGTTTACTTTAGACAACTCAAGTCATAGTGAAAGAGAATTACCCCTTAATGGAAATATAACATGTGTTAATATACCCATATTAATAATATGTAATCTTATTAATACTATGATGAAGGTAATTTAAATATTGAATATTTGCATACTATAAAAATTTCATATCATAAACTCTTTATAAGTTTCCTTTATACTGTTCAAATATCTTGAACTTTATTCTTTAGTTTAATACTTCAAGTAAAATAAATACAATAAAATATTGCACTAAAATATTAAATAATGTCTTTTATTGATTAAATATTCAATTACAAAATTATATATATTACATATATTATATGATACAATAACAACTACCACATGATTGGCAAGATTATAACCATTGAGTAAAGGATCAAACTACCCTTTCTAGATAAGATAGTTAGATGAATATGAAGAAAAGAACTAATTGGTACCACAATACTAGACAAGGAATAACTTAAAATATGAGTCTACCATTAGAAAAGAGCTATTTGGCTATGGTGTATATATATATATGAGATAGAACATATGTATATATGTAATCATACATAATAGGCTAACTAACATATACAATCATGTAAGGATAAGAATCTTAACCTGTATCCTTATCATATGCTACTTCGTTTTTATCTCCACAATTTATTATTCAATTAGTCAACTTATTAATGGTGTTACTATATAATTTCATTTAACATTATATATGAATTAGAAAAAAATCATCAAGTATTTATCCTTTTTATTCTACTTTTTCATTTTGCTCTTATTAATTATCTTTAATTATATATTTTTGTATTGAAACTCATAAAATTATAATATAAATGGCAGATATTATTGATATTTACCTTTTAATTGTTATTTGTAACAGGAAATGGGATATTTTTTTCTAACATCAAAAATGAAAATTAATTTTTTTTGGAGGAGAAATAGTAATGTAACATTTTACTTTTAGTTTTAAATGGAAAACAATACAGACCAGGTGGCTTATCAATTTGTTTAAGTAGATATATTATAAGGAAAGATAAAATATGCTTTCCACCAGTTAAATAGCTAGAGCTAAGTGAAGAACTACAAACTAAAAAGTTATGAAGTAAAGAATATTTTTGAACTAATATCTAGTAGAGAGAAGATTAAAAGTAGCATATCTAGTGAGTTTCCATTGGTTGACAATTACAAGAAGAAGAATCTCAGATCAAAGACCTGGACTTGCCTCTAAAAGACACAATTACAAAGAATTTGAGGATGTTAATTCAAGATTATACCCTTTTGCATCTGAAGGATGAATAACATGAAGGTCCTTGAAAAAAATAGAGCTAAACAAAGATGGAACAACATGAATGAGAACGAATGTAAAAGAATTTCCATTTTAATTCAATAAAGCTTTTTTGGGGCATGCTCAAACTCTACAATTTTTGAAATCGGTTTCTAAATTCAGGGTGTAATTTTTTCTCTCTCGTTTTTTTTTCTTTCTTATGTTTAAACAAATTTATAAATTTTTCTAGATTGCTCGATCGGGATAGATATCCATCTGCATTCAACATCCGATGAGCATAAACTTGAGGAAAGAACTAAAATATTACACATCTCACCAAGTATCTCTGTACACGACCATCTGGGGAAATTTTTCTTGAAAAGTTCTGCAAAGCCGCACCAATTTGGATTTGCCTTGCCCGACTTGAATCACCATTCCGACCTGACCCCTTTTATATGCAAAGCCACACCTTCACTTCTCACCTTTTTAACTTCTTATATTCGAACTGGCAATCCAAAATTTTGGAAAGTTCGAATTTCCCCTCGAAGGCCAGCAGTTACAATCACCATGCCATAGGCCGACATGTTCTGGTTCATTCCATTTGTAAAATCAATGCTCGTGCGGGGGCTCCAGGTTCTAGTAGCTACGTTAAGTTTTTCCTCCGGCCATGTTGCTGAGATTCTGTCAAAGAAGTAACCATTGGTTGCGCTGCAGATAATTCCATTTAGAGGACTATTTGTACACCCAGATAAAGATTGGGAACCTTCGTTACCACTCATTTCTTCAACAGGTGTAGGCGGATGATTGCCAACAGAGACCTCGTCGAGATGGTTATCAAGTCCATTCTGTTCTCCAGCAAAAGTATCTGGTAAGCCCCACGTATCGCCCATACCAGGCCATGGAATGGCCACGGACACATCTTGACAATGAAAATGTTCATAGGAACGTGTGACAGTAACGCCTTTGCTTCTACTTGGTCGTGAATCTGCTTCATGCTTCCACACATATACATATGAATCCTCACTAGCAGAGACTACATATTTTCCATTTGCAGTGAGGGAAGCTGAGATTTGGCTGTTGGAATTGCGAAACCCTGTGCACAAAATTACCAACTCCACTTGTCAGAATGGCACCATCCTATGGATGCATCACACAAATTTTTTCAGCATCCAGTAAAAGTAAAGTCAGATTCCCACATTGCAGCATAAGAAAAATGAAGGAATCGTTTCCACGTACTTGCTACCTAAATGTTCAACTTAAATGTATTTTATATATATCTAATTAGAAATATACTGAATATATAGATAGTTTGTTATTTTTTATAGAATTAAAATTGTAGAAATTGATTTTGTTATTTGGCTGCAAAAATTTTACAGTATTAACAAAAAATATAAAAACCAAACCAATAAGAAAACATGGATGACACCACTCTGATACCATGATAAATTTCGACTGATATCAAAAATAATATGAATAAAAAATAACAAATACAAAGATTTACATGATTCAACATCATGACCTACATACACACACAAAAAGAATCAATCGCTATACTATAAAATCAATTACCATCACCTCTAGCCTAGAATTCTAACTATAAACTAATGCGAATCCCAAGGTTTATCAACGCATTCCTTGTATGAAAACTGAAAGCAAAAGCTAGCAGGAGAGGTATTTTTATAGACAAGTACACATCTTATGTTGAAGTCATTAATGCTTGTTCAAATTACAATTAGCTAGAGACAACAAAGTTACCATTGCTAATCATATCAAAGTATGAAATCATGCATCCAATACATGGTTCACTTTAATAACCGAAATACAGAAACAGACGTCGAATCAATGAAGCACACTTGCATAGCATAGAGTTAGTGTTGGTCTCATGAGAATTTCCTCTATACTACTCTGCTACTGCTGCTCTACAAAAACATGAGTTTCTTCCCTAGACATGAGGAAGCCACCAAGGATGAAATAATATATAACAAACATAAAACTTCAGCCAACATTAGTTCTCTATTAAGATAAGTATATCACCTGATCACAAAAGAGAACATTTCTCTAGGTAACAGCTAGAATCGCCTCCAATATTTAAGCTTGTTATCTGACTCCAAACATGACTGATAGTAGGTCATCTTAGGCCATAAGTCAGCTTAAAATCTTGACTCAATTTTGCAGTTCCATTGACAAAGCAAGAACTGGAATTACTTTTAACAGGATGAAAATGTTTTTACTCCTTTTCTACCTCATGCTTTAGTTGCTACATAACTAGAAGACAGGAGCTACCAACTGAAAATTAAGTAGAATTTATCATGTCATCTGATCTGATCTTCCATTTTATTATACATGCACCAACCCTGAAGCTATAAAAGCAGGGAATACATGAATAAATGTTGACATCCACCACGAGGTCAGACAAAACTTTGCTTTTGCAGATGAGTTTTGACACATAACTACACATTAATCATAAATAAGTGGTCTGGAAAATGATAAAAAAAATTCCTGATAGTACATGCTTCAAAGCTTCATGAGCTTGATTGGATCAGCTTGTTCTATGGTAGGGAAAAGTTTAGGTTTGACATTCAGGGAAGGATCAAGAAATTTCCGCATTGGAGATTAAGGACTTCAGTTTGATATTCAGTTCCATTTTCAGGATAAGGTATAGATTCAAATAAGTGTTCAGCAACATGTAATCGTCCTGACAACTTCAAATAAGTGTTCAGCAACATGTAATCGTCCTGACAACTTCCTCAGCCGAATGCTTTCTCCCGCAACATTAACTACAAGTACTCAGCCAGTAGAGCATGATATATTAGCTACATTGGTGCAATTCACAATCTCTCTTATAGCTTCATTCTCAATCCAATTAAGCCAATGGTAAAATACTAGATTGACTTTACCCTGAATTACCTATCCAAAAGTGAGGGAGGATCCTTAGTTAAACAAGGAAAAGCAAATCTTAATCAAACCTAACAAATATTTTAAGCAATGCTTAACATAGGCGAAAAGAAACCTATAAATGGAATGCAGTAGAAAACTTGAGATCGAATGCAAACAGTTAGTTGAACGAGCTATTTGAAGTAGACTCCCTATTTAAGAATTTCAGTATGATGTGTCCACGAGGAAACAGGAACAGTGGCTTAAGCTGTTAGATCTGAGTGCTTTCCAATGCTCGTCTTCTAGTTTACGTTTGGCCCAATCACAGAAATTTAAAAGAAACGCAAACACAACCCATCATTTCTATCAAACCCATATATCAGAAAAACCCAACAACAACTCAGTAAAAACAAATTGAAATATACTATTCAAGTATCACGTAAGTACTGCATACCCTTAAGCAATGGACTTTACATGACTGAAATTGTAACTATGCTTCTGATTTGAATACTATATTTTGCTTCTGACGCTTCAATATGCACTTAGAAATTATTAAAAGCATTTGATTACTAACAATAGGGTGTTATCAAATTAATCAATAAAATCATATTTCAAAATAGAACATTTGGTTATAATTTGGCCCCACCTAACTAAACATGGTAAGCAACAAAACAACAGGCCAGTATACCTACCTTTGAACTTGTGAATCAGATCAACACCATCAATAACTCGAACCCGAGAATCTGCTGACGTTAGGAGCACTTCTGATGAGCTTCCCTTTGCAAACTGTTTACTAAAACTGATCAGGGATTGGAAAGGATCATACAAAGTAGTGATTTAGATACAGAACATGCAGGTAATGTCTGATGCAGGGAATAATAACCATACAGGCAAGTTAAAAAACAAAAATTTCCCGTTAAAAATGTTAAAAGCACATGTTCTTAAGAGCTCAATGTACCATGAAGCTACCTGGAATCCAGTGATTTTCTTGAGATGAGATTTCTTCTTCTTATTTTGCAGATTAATTTGACATTTTTGTTGCAACTTATTCTCTGAAAGGAGAATAAAATTAGAGGTAAGAAAACCGCAAGTGATGGTATATGTGCGTGTAAATGCAAGTAGCGAGGGAATTTCTCAACTTGTACCAGATGTGCTATATAAACGGCAGCTTCCCTTGTATGAGCCAACAAGTGCACCCTTCAAAGCCCACACAAATTAAATAAATCTTTGGCATATTATGGACAGAACGTAAACATATTATCAACTACAACCTACCTGGCCATCTGGAGTATAGCAAGCAGCAGTGACCATCTCATGCAGATCATTCCAGTCGACAACTTGACGATCAGGAATGCTCCATATACGAACCTTTGCATCTAGAGATCCACTGATAAAGTATCTATCATCAACCGGATTAAACTGGATGCAGGTTACTGTGCCAGCCCAAATTCAAAGAAATTGAGTACGATTAGCAAAACAACTAAAAATCAAAGTAGAAAAGAGGAATGGGGATAATGGAGGTTTTAGAAATCAAAAGAAAATCTACATCAATGTTTAAAAAGGCCCAAGATGCAAGAAGGTCCTAAACAGGCACGTGCCTAAACAAGGCAAGGTGCAAAAATAAAATAAATAAGTAAAATTATTTATGATGAAAATTTATTCCTTCTAAATTATTTCTAATTGTTTATATTAGAAGTTATTTATATTTGCAAGCCACATTACCAAATTATAATAATGGATTACAACATAAAACATAAGTTTAAATGAAATGATATTTAATGTAAATATAATTAATATAAATGCATGTGAAAAGCTAATTAGAAAAATAAAATTTGACAATAAAATTTAATTATATTACTATACATGAATTTATCTTTCACATAAATAAAAACTTTTACATTTTAAAAAATATACATTTTATATTAATTTTGTTAAATTAATTTCTCAATTATTAGTTATATAAAATATGTAAAATACATTTTTTGAACCGTATTTATGATCTAATTGAAAACCCAACAAAAAATTAAATTCAAGATAATATTATATAAAAACAAATTTATAATATTTGATCTCTAATTTTTGTTTTAAAAGAATTGGTCTCTTATTTATAAAAGCTAACACCTGAAGCCCGAACAATTTCCAAGTTCAAATAAAGAAATCAACCACAGTATGGCGGCTTGGCACCATCGCCACTCTCATGCGAAGAGAAAATAATCTAATTCAATCTCGATCTTGATAATTTCAGCATCCACTCAATTCCAGAACCATTGGTGGAGTTGACAAGTAATGAAATGAGATGACAATGATCAAACACAACGATTATGACAGCCATAGAAGTTGGTGACAGTGGCAACTTGAGGACCCAAAAGTACAAAAACAAGCCTAGGTGCATGCCTTGTGCCTTAACATGAGGCACACACCTCCACAAGGTTGCCCGCCTTTCACCTTGTAAAGCACACAGCACTGAGCCAGGTGCACCTAGCACCTTTGGCATGTGCCTCTGGCGCCTTTTCAAACAGACAACCGCATTAAAACAAAATGAACAAAATGGCCAGACAAAGTTTGCAATTTATCATCCTAACCAATGAATACAATATTCACAATGGAATCAATGATAACCCTCAAGTTGCGTTTTGTTGATCGACTCAGTCCATACTATAAATAATTGCAGGAAATCACTTACCATAATCATTATGTGAGAATACTTTCAAACATGTCTTGCTAGACAATTGCCATAGGCGCACTGTTTTATCCATTGAAGAGGAAAGCAAGTGCTGTTAAAAGACAAAAAGCAACATTGTTAGGATAACATTCTTAACACTCCAGGAAGCAATACTCCAGCATGTTACTCACGGGTACACTACTTGTTAATCTTTCATTCTCAAAGACACTGCTAAACTATTAGAAAACATTTTACCGCAAGCTTTATAATATTCTTTCTTTTACTATTGTTTTAAAGCTTATTGATGACAAATAATTGTCTGGAAGAGAACTTCATTCATGTTTTTGTCAAGTATTTACATTAAGGGAATTAGCTTCTTTATTTCCGTTGGGTTTTAACAGGACGGAAGCAAAAAGGGCAACGTTACTTGGAAAACGGCTGCTACTAGACCAACCATGATTAAAAGCCTGTTTCATGTATTTAAGATATTTTGTTTAAAAGGTACATTCAAAAAAAATGATTATCAACCCTAAATTCTCAATAAACCAAAAGAAATGAAAACAGAACTACTTGCCCTAAGCTTCATTACGTGAACTAAATGGATCAAAACACAACCATAAAATAAATCAGCCGACCATATGATAATAACGGTGAACAAAGATATCTGAATCAAATTAACGACAATGTATTCCACAATATGTACATAAGTAATATTTGGGATGAAAAGGATCAGTAACTAACCTGAGTCTTGGACCATGAAAGGTCAAGCACATCATCTAGATGACCTTGGAATGAACAAATGGGTTTATCCGTAAGTGCAAACACAGTTTCTGGCACAACAATATGGTCCAAGCTCAAAGATTTTCTACTTATAGATGATCTCCCTCTCCTTTTCTTCTCATAGTGACCATCTGTCGTTGGTGACAACAAAGAAGGATCAGGTGATCCATTTGCTGTCAACAAAAAGTTTAAGTTCCCATCCTCCAGTTTATCAATCAACAACTCTCCTTTCCTCTCTGCCCCAATAACTTGCCAAATATGAATCACACAATCCTCACCTGCACTTGCTAAATACCTCCCATCTAAACTAAACTTAATACACCAAATAGACCCATTATGTGCTTGTATCTCCTGGCTCTTGTAAAGAGCGCTTAACTCTTTATATGACTTCCCATATTGCCTCACTCGCACTCGCTCAGGCCCGTGAAATGAAGTATCCTGGCTATCATCTGTAGCTGAACTTGACCTTCTGCCTCCCTTTTCAGACCCAGTATCCCTCTCATCGCTACTTCTTCTCTCCTTATTATTCACCTTTACACTACTCGCCACACTCCGTATACTCCTAAACCAACTGCTTTTCTTTTTAAACTTTGAAACCCCAGTTCCAACACCTCCATTGTTATTGGAATCAAGATTTTCTCGAGTACCATCCTCTACATTTTGTCTCCTCATCAGCTCTTGCACAATAGGCGAATGCCCTACGCTCATTTCAAACTCTTCCATTGTCAACTGCCTTCCAGTACCAACTTCTTTCAACTTGTTTAAAGTGCCATCTTCCCTAACCTCATTAATGACAAACTCTTTCCCGTTATCAAGATTCTTAATTGTACACACTTGGGTTGCTTCTTCTGCCGTCGTTGTAGTAGTCATAGCATCAATCTCATCAACACCATTGCAATCCAACTCCCCCAAACTAGTAATCGAGCAATTTCTATTCAAATTACCATTTGAATTCGTGGAATCAGATCGAATTACATCCATTTTCCGACCACAATATTTACCCGAAGGAGGTTTATTCGGTGAAAGAACGCTACTTTTTGGAGGTGTCTTGCGGCAATCACCGCCACAACCACCACCGCCAACAAAAGCAACATCGTTATTATTGTTGTTGTCCTTGTTGATATCGTCACCATCACCAAGATATGAATCACATTTATTATTTACATCCATTAAATCATTTGAAAGAATCCGAGGAGAATAAACAGATAATAAAGAAGAACAAGAATACAAATCACCGTCGCCATCCCGATCCAATCTTGAACCAGCACCATCAGATTTCGATCGAACAATGCCAGAAGCACAAGAACAAGGATCTGGACCCAGAACCGGTTCTCCTTGACTCAAATGATCCGAAGAAGCAGACCGGCTGGGTTTCCCGGAGTCGGAGGCAAGACCCATTTGGTGAAGCAACTGTTGGCGGCGCTCCGACACAGAAGCCGTAGGTTCAGAGATCCAAATATCATAATTATGGAATTTAGAAACAAGAGACGGACACCCATTTTTATTGCTATTAGGAGAGGAATTGGAGGTTGAATTGGAATGGGTCGGATTCGGATCAAGATCGGAGTCAGAGTTGGAAGCAGAGCAAGAACATGATGAGGATGCAATGCGATCAAGCGATTCGTAGAACTCTTCTTCTTCTTCTTCTTCCTCTTCCGTTTCTTCTTCTTCTTCTTCTTCTTCTTCTTCTTCTTCTTCTTCTTCTTCTTCTTCTTCTTCTTCTTCTTCTTTATGGTGCTTGTTGGTGTAACTGTTTTTGCTCATTTCTTGACAGTCATTGTTTAACTAATCAAGAAAATACAATATAAGAAAGGCATTTCATTTCCATTTAAAGAAAACCCAGAAAGGGAAATGGAAATGAAATGCCGAGTTTCACCGAATTGGAAAAGCAAGGAAGAGAATTTCTGCACTCAACTTTTGAAGGTTGTAACGATTTTTCGAGTGGTGCAAAGAAAGTGTTGGTTGTTTGGACTCTGAATGTTTTTTTTTTTTTGGGATATTGAAAAAAGGGATCTATTATTGATTGGTTAAAGAGATCGGAGAAGAACTGTAGTGAGAGAGAATGGCAGAGAGATAGAGAGGAGGAGAGACTACTTTGTGTGTGTTTTTGCTGTTTTCTTTTTTAGCAAGTTGTCTAATTTCTCGTTCCTTTTGTTTCAATGTTTATTTTATTTGGTTGTTTTAGGTCTCTTGATTAAAATAAGTGCAAAATTGGGGGATTTATAAGAGAGAAACATTTTGTCAATTTGGACTTGGGATTGGATATTGGGAGGTTGTTTCTTCTGGAGGTTGTTTTCATTAAGACATGAATATATATGGGTTTTAAGTTTTCACACAAACTATTTGTAAAATTATACATAATGTATACTCATTTTATATATCTATGATAAAAGCTTATAAGTTCATTTGATAAACCCATTAAATGATTACCAACTCATATAAAAATTGATGTAAACTCCTTATATGATCGCTATATACCTATTACAGCCAATTTTTGGAAAATTAAAAGGATTTGTCAAAACTACCATTTTAAAAAAATTTATAAAAATAATAAATTTTTAAAAATATTTATAAAAATAATAATTCTCACGATTTAATATAAATTTATCATAAAAATCATTATTTATATAAGATCTTTAAAATTGTATGATATTATTGTAAAAATAAAATAAAATCTACTAATTTTTATAATTATTCCCCTATTTAAATGTTTATCATACGTCCCTCACGTACCTTTTGTATATCTAATGGATGTGTATTATATGTCCATTGAAACTTATGGTATGTCCATTCCTAGCTCATATAAAATATATATACTATATTAAAGTTGACACATTTCAGCTTTCCTCTCGTTTTGAGTTTTTAAAATTTCTTATGATTTTTACATTTTAAAAATTTATTTACTAATTATTCATGACGCAACATGTCACGCCTTTCCTGGGTGCAACATGCTCCCATAGAATAGTTAATGATCTCTAATAAATGAAAATCACTAAGTACTCTATAAGGGATACGTAAAATTTAATTTTGTTTATTTTTTTATTAATTTCTTTATTTCATGAATATGCCGATCTAAATTTTATTTTATTTTATTTTTTGAAATTTACTCCAGATAATACTCTTGCATTTCCTACCTCAACATTACTTCCAATTACTTAATCCATTTTAATTAGAACTTTGTACCATTCCAAGTCTTTGCCTTTGACGAGACCCCTACTGAATTGGTGTTTTAGGAATCCGTGCTTATCATCCATCTATTAACCTGCATCTATCAAATGATGAACGCTGAGTATATAACTCAGTGGTGCTTTGACACATATCATAAAAAAAATATCATTTGTGTAAAATATATATGAAACAAATCATGTGAACCATAACATCTTCTTAATAGTATTATCACGTAATCATTTGGATTATTACTTCTAAACATTTTCAATGTATGTCAACATATATTAGATTCTCTAACATTTTCAAGTCATAGTTCATTTCATATCCTTACGTTATCAATGTGCACAAATTAAAGTTATATATTATCATTTCTTTATGATTTTATAATATTCTAAACTACTTAAACTTTTGTTCATAACTAATATCATAAATTTTATAACATTTCAGGATATATAAAAATCCTGCAATTATTCTAAAATGTCATTTCTTATTTTATCACATAGTCCTTTCTTTCTTAAATCATAATATAATGAATCAAATTAATTAAATTCTCTACCATCATTCAACATGATTGGTATCAAAGAATGTTAGATATAATTATCACATTAACATTCTCTATTAACATAAGCTCTTATGATTATTTTCCATAGCTTCTATTTGATAATTATGTCTAAATATAAAATTATCATCATTACCAAACATGTTATCCACAAATATGTATATCATCATGTATATCATTCTTACATGTATCATATCAACATCTCATTATGCTTTAATTAACTAGCATCATAGCATATCACCTTATCATTTATTTAATTCATATAAATGCATCATCACAATTCATGATTTATGTTATATATGGGAATGCATTCATGCTATGCATTCTCTCTCTCATTTTCATGTATCGTTTCATTTCATTTCATTCATTTGCCCTTTCGTATGCTGGGTCATATCATAAGCGCACATGGTACTGGGTTTTACATTTCATCACTGTGGTTTAATCACTGATACCTTATCACTTTCATTTGATTTCCGTAGAAATTTCATAATACCCATGTACCCTTTTCATCTATCATATCATTACTTTCTTTTATTTATTTTCCTCCTTCCTTATCTCTCCATATCATGTCATGTATATGGATATATCAATGTATGTTGTATGCTCTGAGATGTATACTCAATGTCATGATTCTGACATACATAAACAAGCATCATTTCATATATTATCCATTATATTAATCATGCATTTCAGTAAACATGTATATTATATCTTTTTTCTTTTATAGTATACAGCTTAAGTCGTCAAAATTTTATAAAATCAAATAAAAATGCATGATAATATTTACTATTTTAATGACTTAATTAATAAGCCATGATTGTGAATTTAATTCATCCTTAATTACCATTTAAATTTCCTCTGTCATCTATGGTATATCATAGATCAATTAATTGATAAACTTAAATCTATAAGAACACATACCATATACTATTCATATTGCTTAACAACCTTCATTACTAATCATAGTTTTAAAAAAAATTAAATACATATTATTCTGATGGAAACCCATATCACATAATTCATTTTTTTTAATACCATGTTTCATTATATGCATTAAAATAATTATTATGCATATATATATATATATATATATATATATATATTTATTTATTTATTTATAACATGAATATAACCATATAAGAATGAGATTATGTCTTTATTTAAACTTCTTCACTTTGCCATAAATATAAGCATGATTAGTAATCATATATTATTATAACGATTTATGACCATTGTCATTAACAATGCATTTTTTTTTCAACTTAATCATCATAACATGTCTAAATATGAAAGTTATGAAAA
>CANYBF011456233.1:0-19903 GCA_948192965.1 Dalechampia spathulata | reverse complement strand
TCTTCTTACATATTCATTTTTGTATCATTATTTTATATCATAACTACATAAGTAATGTATTTATCACTCATCAATATAACATGGACATAAGCCATAAATAAAATTAGTTTCCAATATTAACCTTGACTTTTCATGAAATGTTATTTGTATCTTAACTTCCAAATTTTACAAACCATTGCTTCTAACTTTAACTTCTTATTTTTTTTACACACTTAATAACATGTTAGATTTTACTATATTTTATCATATAATAACATGTTAAACATTCCAAGGCATCACTTTACATACATAATTTTATTTTCCATAAATACCCCTCTTTATAAGTGAAATTATCGAAATACCTTTAAGTTCAACTTAACTTATTTTTAATTCTAACTTCATTTATACTTTCTAATATATATTCAAACGTATATTTTCTCATCATATAACAAATATATTATGCATAAACATCATTTTCACTTATAAATTGCACTTTTAAGTACCTTTAAAGCGTTTACCAAAAGCATATTCATGAGACATCCTAGGTACGTTTCCACTTCATTTCATGTCTATCCTTTCAAATTTCCATATCTAATGAAATTTACTTTATTCATATCTCATTCATAAGCATTTATAACATAGCATGACATTTACCAATCACAACTCAATCATGCATTTCATACATCATTCATTCAATCATTCTAAGTTATGCATAAAATGCAAACACATAAGGATGCTATAAATGCGAACATGACATATATGTTTTAAGGAAATAATTTTTTTAAGCTTAGTAAATAAAACTCATAAATAATAGAGAATGAAAGGGAAAAGAAGAGTAAAAGGATTGAATATGAACTTTTAGGATGTAATTACAATCTCTTCTTCATATTCAAGTGTTGATGAGCTTGAAGTATTAATAACATGAAGTCTTGGATGAGAATAACACCTTAATGTAGAGAAGAGAGTTTGATTTTATGTCTTGAGGTTTATTTTAAGTCATGTTTTTATCTTTTAGTAAGTAAGATAAGTCAAACCTCTTAATTCTTCTTAAATCTTAATTAAACATTTAATTAAAGCATAAATATCCAATATTTTGGTATAGTTTAATTTATATAAACAATTAAGGTAATTTCATATATGTAAGAGTGTTTTATAGAAGTTATATGACCCAAAAAGGAAATATAGTGTCATGCCCATCTTTCTTACATATTGACTTATGCTTATATATGATTATTGCTTTCCATGATTGCATGAATTTATGTATGTTTGATAATTAATTATTGTTAATGCAAAAAAAAACAAAAAGAAAAATAAGAGAGTAATATAAATGATTACTAAACTATTAAAGATACTTGTTGTATTTTAGAAGTATATTATACCTAGTTAAATATAGAGGTTAGGTTAATAACTAAATAATTTAAAGGTAAGCGATTAATTAAGATTGTCAAAGGTAAAAGTTAGCAAAATTTGCCATATTAATATACATATAAGGTTTATGTATTTAATATGGATTATGTATATTTAGAGAGTATTCTAATTAATTAAGGATAATTAAGTAGAATTAAGTCCTCGAAATTGTATACTTGTTGCATATAAAAAACCTTAATGAATTCAATTTAAGCTGAAACAAAATTAGAAGTTAAAAGGGTTAATGCCCTTTAGTATATATTAATGGGTGTTAAATAGTAATGTTAGACATTTAATTATATAAATGTTTAGTATATATATTTTTAGTTATGACTAACCTATATAAAAATTAGGAAGGAAATTTATGCCATATAGGATAAACTTGACCACATTAAACAAAACTATTGGTGCTTTTAATTGTAAGTGTTATGGTGAACCTAAATTTCCACTATTATATATTAAGGTTTAGATGGTTGAGAAGAGAATTGAATAAGTTAGAGACTTAAGGGAAATATTAAGTAAGATGAAAAAGGAAAATTTTGTTTTGTTTCTAATTATAACCATGAAGAAAAGAGGTATTAGCTTTATAAGGAAAAAATGTTGGGGAAGGAAGCTAAGTCTAGTTAATAAATACTAAGGTGAAATAATAAACTTATGGATTATTTGTATTTATAATTAGGAAAATTTCCATTCTTTTGAGAACTCAAAATTCAACTTAAAGGCTTAGTAAGTTGTTAACATAATAATTATCAAAGTTATGTCATTAAACTACAACAATTATATCAGATAATCTTCATGATTGAAAGTCTCAATTTGAGCGATTATATGTATTAATTTAAGAAGTGAATAGTAGGTTATCTTATGTTGTACATGGTATATGTTAAATTCATGCCTAACTAAACACATATATGGTAATGTTAATTGAATAAACTAATTAGATGCTTAGTCAAACTTAAAGTGGAAGGAAATGTTGAATACACATGTGAATGTTTGTATGCCATCTACGTGTTGTGTTGTTGTCATTTAAAAGCTTGAATGTGTATGTGTGCATGCGTGGATGTCTACATATAAGTGTGCATCTATTGTACCAATTGAACATTACTTAATTTATGTATGTGTGTGTATATATATATATTGCTTGAACTAGAATTAATCATAACATGTATATTAAGAATTGAAATTAACTAATGATTAAGAAGCTAATGCAAGTATGCATGTAAATGATTTTTATGACTTAAAAACTACTTGTCACATTCACTTTAATTATTATTATTTTAATCAGGACTGTAAATACATTAAGTCATATTTTTAGATTATAATGACTAAATTATTAGAATAATTATTAATTAAATGAGATTAATAGTTAGATAAATGTTATGTATAGTGTTAAGATACATAGAGGTGAATTTGAATAAGTTATTAAATAAGAATTATGAATCGAGTTAAATTGGATTAAGATAGAAACTTTAGATGATGAATAAGTTGAAATGTAGAGAACTAAATGAATTTACATTGGAATTGTTATTTTCATTATTTACATATGTACCTAAATACATCTAAATGACTATTGCTCATTAGACATAAATTGAAATGTGAAGATGTTAAAAGTTGATTAAGTATGAGTTATGATTAATCGAGTATAAATATAAATATCATTAAGTAATATTTTAATAAGTAACAAGTAATTATACATTAAAATTTATTTTGATCCATACTATCTAAGTAAATTTATATGAACACTAATATATAAGATTGTATGTGTGTTAAATGGGGTTAGGAATAGTGTATGAATACTAAATGTCAAAGTGAGTGCGAGTTTGATACTAGGACCAATGAGAGTTAATTAAAGTAACCAAGAACATCAAAAAAATTAAGTAGGATATAAGGATTTTGTAAGAATAATCAGAAGTGGGAAAGGAACAAAGCTTGCTGCTTTAGAGGAGCTGTGGAATGGATTGTTTAGTAGGGTAGTGGCTCTAATGAATACTAATTAATCATGAGAAAAAATTGAGTAGGAAATATAGTTTAGAATAGTGTAAGAAACAAAGGACTTAATTAGAGTGGAGAAGGAGAAGATGCATAGAGAGACTTGGATTTTGAAAATTCAACTTAGCTACCATACTAAGTATAGCTGCTTTAGGTTAAGAAAGCTAAGTTAAAATCTCTTGTTAAGTATTATGGCAATCTACATGTATGAGTTATGGTATGGACTGAGTTAATTATATAGGTATATGGCTTATAATATATACTTTCTATAATTGGTCATCAAGTTCATGATGCATAAATTGGATGGAAATAGATCAAACTCTTGTGTGTAGAATTTGTTTGATGTAGGGATTGACTATGTACATAACTAAGAACTTGAGGAGCTGATGTTCTGCATTGTAAAATGATAGTTTACATGAAGGCACCTATGTGTTCGTCTTCTTGTGTAGACCATACAACCATTTAATTAACTGATAATGTATTAGATCCACATTATCAAATGGCTATGTTCTTAAACTTAAATTATTATGTAGAGTTACTCGTCCACATGGATTTGGGATTATGGTATTTACATGAGTAGTTAGGCTTTGTAATTAGATAAAAAGATTATTAAAATACAACCATAGTTAACTTGTATAGATAATAAAGTAGATGAAGTTTGAGTAGGAAGCATCACTTCTCATTCTTGCTGAACATTGGGTTGGAAAGATTAAACTAAATAAGAGAGAGAATTAGGTGTACTAAAGGAAATCTTGAAAACAAGCTGATTTGAAAATAAATAAAGTTAAATTGTATAATTAATTCCTAAGTAATACAACCTCCATTATAGCACTAGTGTTAGCATGTTGACCATTATATCTGATTCATTAAAAGTGTATGTTAATATATATATATATATATATATATATATATATATATATATATATATATATATAAGTTAAGAATGCACTAGGTGTGTTTAGGGAGTAACCGATAAAGTAGAGAGAAAGGCTAAGATTTTCCAAGATTTTAGTGGGTATGTGAGGTTCAATTGTTAGACAGTAGATTAATTATGAATAAATATTATTGGTATGAGGTATGTAGATTATGAATGTAAGTATTTAGTTTATTAAGGGACATATTTTCATAAAGTCTAGCTATTTATGAACATAGAAACCTATTAGATATTATGTTTGAATTCTTGCATGAAGAAGAGTAAGTTTATAACCTGTGCAATTTATGGGTGCATAGAAATGGTGATCTATTGTATAATTTAATCATGGTGAAAATATTGAAACTTAAGGTTAAGGTGCCATATTTCTAGAATTGTAAAGGAAGGTATAAAGATTTGTCTTAATATGGCACTCATGACTATTAAAACATAGAGCATATAATTTATCTAAATAATATAATTAAAGGCTGATACAAGCTATTGATCAGTTAGGGAATTGTGACCACATTATACTATACATACAAACATACTAGTTGGTTGGTGTAATGGAAATTAAGGCAAGAAGAACATAAGGTTAGCTTGAACAATACAATGGAAGAGACAAAGTATAATATAATTAAATTTGAACTAAAAAGTCAAATGTATTGAATTGAGTTCTTATAAATATTATGGTTATAGTTTATAGGTGGCTTGCTATATGAGAAGGACAATATATACAATAAAGAAACAATAATCAAAGACCCTTAAGAGTAAGGAAAACTAAGTATCTCATATGCACTTTTCTAGGACAGGGCTGGACTGCCTACTCCTCACTTTAAAGGTCTAAACATATTAGGATATACATGCTTAAATTCTACCTAATTAGATTGAATCATACCATAGAATTTCATATGTGTTAAGAAAGACTTTAATAACAAAACATTAATTAAAGCATTGACATATAAAGCTTGAATTTACTACTTGCTTTATACATGATAGTATGCTAAGTTATTTGGTGTAGAATTTCATTAGCATTGATAAGAGTATGTTCACGAATTAAACTGAATAAAAATCTTAAATTTAGCCACCAAGTAAAATTATAGCTTAAATATACAATTTAATATATATAATAAGACTTTATTTAAGAATATCATTTGGGTTGTGAGTTGTGAATATAATAAGAATGAGTACATAGTTGAATAATTTATTTAGTTAACTAATTATGACTAAAATTAGTATATAGAATAAGAAATAAATATAAGTTGGTGCAAAAATACATGGTTAAAGTATTTATATAATTTATTTAACTAGAATATTAAAGAGTTCATATGTATCAGGTAAAGAGGATAGGAGGATCATTACTTCTATTTCACGTATGGATAAAGGCAAAATAAAAATAGTTTTTTGTTCAATAAATTATTCGATCTTCAAATCGGATTGATTGATATAAATTTTATGATATTATAATTATTCATTCAAAAGTACATTAATATACACCATTGATGATAGAAAGATAAATAGAACAATTATACATCATTTTATCGATATATGCATAACAACATTACAACATAAATCATGCATTATATTCATTGCATGATTTGAAGTAGATATAAGGGAGATGCTAGTATATTTATATAAATTGATAATTGATGAGATTTATGAGGTAGGTTGAGTTTGGTTTCCTTCTTGATTATAGGTTGGTTCCCTACCAACTATACACAATGTAATGATATGATTGTTCGTGAGGTAGGTTGAGTTTGGTTTCCCTCCTTAATGAGCCATGTAGCAAATTATTAACTATGAGGTAGGTTGAGTTTGGGTCCCTCCTCAAAGAGTAACTTGGATATATGTATGTATTTAGGTACAATAAAATGTAATGGAGAATGAAATCAAATCATACAATATCGCATATGGAGGATTAAGAAAGGATGTTGAGATGAGCATGATGATTAAGATATGGTACGATGGATCATGCCTTACTAAATGATTATGAGACAAGAAGTGTTAATTCTCTATTAGTGATTATAGTTGGCTGGACTATGCCCCTACAAAGTATGTGATTAAGAGATAAGAGGTGTTAATTCCTCATCAATGATTATAATATGTTGGAGCATGCCCTTATTAAGTATGTGCTTAAGAGATAGGAGGTGTTAATTTCTTCTTGGTGATTCTAATAGGTTAGACTATGCCCTTACTAAATATGTGATTATATACTATGTTAAAGATGATTATATTTGGGAGTAGTAGAGGTGAAGGATAGTAGATAAATAGGATAGGATATATTAAACTTGCATCATATAATAACATCATAGCATATTATCAATATTGCAGTACTAATTGCACATTAAAATGTTATTTGAATAATATAATGATGCAAACATGATACATGAATTTTTAGTATAGGAAATGAACACTTAAACTTAATATCTAGATATAGATCATGCGATAAAATGGCAGTCATGCGTTATTTAGATTATAAAGAATTTTAAAATGTAACATGAAATGTTCTTTGATGAATTTTTAATCATGAATGATATTTTATCAATATTTAATGTGTTATATACTATGTTTAAGCATTGCTAGGTTTTATACTCAATGTTTATTGTTTAATGAACACAAATTAACATCACTAAGGTAAAGAGGGAATGATCAATCATTAGTATGTGACATTTTACAATTCAAAGGCACATGATATTATGTACTCCAATAAGGTTTGCATTATGTATGCAATTATCATATGTATACGAGAGGTATAAAGACAATAATGTAAAGCCACTAGTTGTATGAACATGTATGCAAGTAAATAGTTTGTAAATGTTGTAAGATATTAATAAGCAATGTGTATGTAGTTTGCTTAAATGTTTCACTAATGACATGTTTAATGGTTCAATGCAATAATGGCAAGCCATGATGATATAAATGAATAATTATGTTATTCGTATATACAATTGAGCAAGTGATGCTTTTTGAATATTAAACTTAGATAAATAATGGTATGATGAACAAGGAAAATATATTTTGATGATTTTTAAGAAAATTTACAAATTCTTTATAAGGCAATTACTGAATTTCAAATAACATGTGATTTATTAATGATTATACAAGAGCATGTTTCATCATGTAGGTACTATATGTTATAACGACATTAGAGCTATGGTTAGGTCAAACTGTTATTTCCAAAGATATTATTAGATGTGCATTACATTATTGCTAATAAATGATGTTATGTACATATGAGTAATGCCATTTTTCATGATGCTAATTAATAGGGTATTATAAATTGTATTATATATATAAGTGTAATGATTGATGAAGTTGTAAAGAAGATAAGGGTGCATATAATCCTTATGAAAGTAGCTTCAAGATTTGAGGACCAAGAGAGGGGTGGAGCATAATAAAGAGAGGACCGAGTTGTCAAATCGACTATTGCTCATATATGACTATATACATAGCATAAATAGACTAATATATGGATAAATAGTTTTAGCTCCATAGACTTGAAATAGTATGCTCTAGCCATATTTAGGCCACATAAGGGTCAGTAGTCCTTGAGAAATCTGTAGCCCCATAGGTTCTCAGCTTCTTAAATTCCTGCTTTGGTTCCTCTCTCTAAACAACTATAGGTAGAGCTGGCATAACCTGTTCAGGCTATCCCCAAAGAGTACGGAGGAACTGTGTAAACTGTGCAATTATAGGGTCTACTCCAGCAACTATAGGTTATTCAATAGGTGGCACTCATTTTATCTGTTTCCCCTGTTCACCTTGTCTCTACTCACCCTCTGCTTGATTACTAGCCTTAAATATGCCTTCCTATAGATTAAAGTTACCCTCACCTTTTTTGCTAATAATTATAGCTCTATCTATCATGATGATTATTCTAAAACAATATATAAAACAAAAATAACATTTGTCAGCAGCATGGACTAATATAACTCCTATTTATGCAACTTCTACTTTGGCAGTAAATACAATTATAAGTCAAGCTAAACCATAGCTTTGATACCACTCTAATATGTCATGCCTACTATAGTGTAACATGCTCTCGTAGAATGGTTACCAACTTCCTAAAGATTAGAAAATTGATAATCACCCTACAAGGGATTCGAATAATTAACCTGTTAATTGCAGTACAATTTTTTTGAATGATGTAAAACATGTATAACAATATACCACCTGTAAGCATTTCATAAACCTGTATAGTGAAATAATATCATAAGTCAAGCATTTATGCTTCCATATATTTAAATAGTAAAGACATGCAAACATTACTTTATTATCTTAGGGACATCCCTGGTGGTATTGTTATATTTACATTGTAAGATATAAAACATAGCAGTTTATATATTACAATTGTTTTTACTGCCAAAAGTACAAAAAGAGTAAGCTATATGAAGACCGAGGAGTAGGAGTCTACCGTGGAGTCCGAGTCCTTTACCCAAAATCACTATCTCAGGGACCTGCTTCTGACACTGCTATATCTCATGGTCTCTTATGTCACTAGTGCCTGCTTTCATCAATTGACAAATGCTGAGTATAAAACTCAACGGAGCCAATAAAATGAATAATTATAAACAATATAATATTCATATAATATCATAGAATCATCATTTCCAACAGAATTAAGTATTTCAGTAAAACTTCCATTCAGAACTAAAATGTGTTGTTAGCCAAATAATATTATCACTTGTAACCACTTTTGTTGTTTACCTGTGAACTTTATTACATAATCATCATTCGCTCACAACCATTCACAATGTAATATCAGTTATAAGATTTCAAATGTTAGTTCATCATTAAATGTTAAATGTGATGAAATATGCTTTTGAGAATGCAATTTATGAATTTCACTATTCCTCTATTTTTCCTTTTCCATTCTCATTTCATTGGGCCTCTTTTTCAATTGTGCACATCTCTATACTGGGTTTTTCATTTTTATGGTTCAACAAACAGGAACCTATTTCATTTTCATTCAATTTCTTATGGAAATCCATTTGACATCCTAGTACACTTTTATTAAACATTTCCTCACTTTCATTCATTTTCCTCCTTCCTTATTTCTCCATGATATGCCATGATATGTTTGATATGATGATGCATTCATGATTATAAAATAATGAATGTGTATAATATAATGTTATGGATAATCATTTAATGATATTACATTAAATTATAATAACATTCCTCTATAGATCATTTAATAATCGAGGAATACTAGCACAAACGTGTGATAGCTTTCCATTTATCTAACCTATCTAGTGGTATGCGTAGATTATACTTGGAACCACCTGAACCAAAATACAATGTCCATATTTAATAAGGAGATTGAATACCATCATTAACCATTCATAATTCACACTTTTATAATTACTTTAGTATCATTCACATATACCAAGTCAATTTATATACTAAAACACAATATTAAATCAAGAAATTACAATAGCATTTAAATGAAATCACTATTCATATTAACTATCATGTTGCACAAGCCAAAATATAAAATATATGATATTAAAATAACATAATCTTTATGTTATTGAAAACTAGATTTAATAACCTTTTAAACGGTATATCATACATATAGAAATCCGTTCATTTAAATAAATAATACTGATGTCACTTTAAAATTTTATATAAAACTACTTTTTAATAAATTCCAAAACCAATTTATTGTTTTCCTTTATAATTAAATGAAAATCTCATTGAATTAAAACAAATTTGATATCATTATAAAATAGACTCAAAAAGCTTCCTAATGGTATATTATATGTATATTAAATCATTTATTAAATTAATTAATTAAAGTAGTAAATTTGGAAATTCATTTAAATTACTTTCGTTTTAATCCTTTAAGAAATAGTCTCTTTTAATTCATTTTCCATGAATGATTTAAATTCCAAATTAAATAAACTTAGTATTATTATAAAATAAGTTTAGTAAGATTTAATTTGATACATAACATATTCATAAAGTTATCATCAAAGCATTTAATTCATATGCATAAATTTGGCTACAATATAACCGCATACACATTTTTCATACGAACAATCCTCTTTTCTCCCTTAGTTTTATCCAACAATTAAGTTCCAAATAGAGCAATCTATGTACCATTAAAAAAATTTGATTCAGAAAGCTTTTTAACCATATATCACACACCCATAAACTCATTTAAAGAGATAAGTAAATTAAACATTTAATCAAGCTAGTACATCACATTCCTCTTCGGTCCCTTATAGAACCACTTATTTTCAAGCATTTTTTTAAGGCAGCAACCAATATCAAGACAGAACCAATTTAAAACCATAATAAAGTAGGTTTAACAAGCTTTCCAAAGACATATCACATGCCTAAAAATTCAATCATCTAGACCCTAAATTAATGAATTACAGCAAGCTCAAATACTCTCTAAAACAAATGAAATATGGTTGGAGTGTAATTAGAACCACACATACCATAACTTACCATTCCCATAATAAACATATTACAACTCATCCCAAATAATAGTAGCAATTTCTTCTTAAACAGAAAAAGATGGACAATTAGGCATGCATAAAGAGCATTCAATAACATTATCATATGTTACCACACCATATCTACATTAACCCATAGCAATACAACACTCATTTTATTCATATATACACAACCAAAACATCATAACATACCTGTTACATACATAGCCGCAATCCACCTCAATCCATGACCACCCAATTCATTTGCATTCTTAGACAACTATCACACGGATTCATGTATTAGTTTGAATGTACCAACTTTTCATAGGCTACAACACTCAACTCATTCATGCATTAACATTTGAAACACCTCATATACATATTACACATACGACAGCCATAAATTCACTTCCATTTTGCAATATAAATCTACCATAACTTAATATAATGAATACATACAAAATAATGCCCTCGGAGCAACATTTCCTTACACACTGAGTAACCAAAAGGTTTGCACAACATCCATAAATCATAAACTCACCATAAAACATACTTCTTCAACCGTTAAATACACTTCACCATAAAAATTTAGACTATACAAATTAAAGAATAAAAGAAGAAGAAGTAGGTTAATCTTGTAAGGAGCTTTCGACCTTCACTAATCCGCTGATCTTCAATCACTTGCACACACACACTTAGCTAGATCTTCTTAAGCTTGGATTAGAAAGAAAAACACACATGTATGCAGGATAAGTGATGATCGGTGGAAGAACAATGAGAAGAAAAGATGAAGTGAGGGTTATGGTGGAGGAGAAAGAAGAGAGAAAAGAAAGGCGAGTGGAAGAAAACAAAGAGTGATTTAGTTAAGTTCCCTAAAATATATTTGTTTTAAGGATTGAATTCCACCATACCTACAATGCACATACACACATCGGATCCACTTCATTCTTTACTAACATATATATAATATAATAAATTATAATATAATAAAATAAATTATAATAAAATAAAATAAAATAAAATAAAATATGGTATAATAAAATATCTTTCATTTATATGATGTATATACACGATACATGCATATATATATATATCATTATACATACTAAATATTATTTTAACTTCTTATATTTATATATACATACATTTTAATCATCGCTTAAAAAAATATACATAAACTCACATATATACACACATATTCACATACAATTACATGTACACTAACACGCGTAAACAAATTTATTAATTAGGCACACATATATATATATATATATATATTAAATATTCTTTAAAAATCCCTATACATAACACATATAAAAATAATATTCGTACATATACAAATATCCATGTATTTACTAAATTTCAATCTCAACATTATACCCATTTTATGTTCATCATATTCCTTATTCAATAATTTTACCAATTATTATCATATCAATATTAGAATTCATATTAATTAGCATATCATTTAATTTCCATATCATTCTCACATATCCCATAATTCCATATTTAATCTCAATCATACATATAAATTAATTAACATTCATCACGCATATAAGCAATGTAATATGCTACGTGTGTGGATGTGATAAAAGATGAGGTTTATGCATGGATTTTGTTGAATTGATGAAGGAAATATAGAAAGCATACTTAATTTTCTAATTTTGATATATTTTGATGAAGTTTTACTTATGGAATGTATATGTATGTAAACCCTAGGTGCATTATATGTGAAGGACTCTTATGATATTGTATTATGTATGTATGATGTGAATCAAGTGAAGAATTGTGAAGAAGATGAAGCAATATGCATGAGAAGTGAGAAAAATGCTTGAAAATAGTTGCTGCCTAAATTTTGCATTGTGTAAAATGACCTTTAATTTTTTGTTTGATGCCTTAAATCATTGAATTGTGTATGGAAATGATGAATTATGATGTTATAATGAAGAAAATAAAGTTTGAAAGTAGTTGGAATGAAATTGTAAAAGTTATGCTTAATATGGTATCAAAGGGGTAGCATGTGTGTGTGTCCTTGTGTATGGCTGCCTTAGGTAGTATTTTGGTACATGAATGTTGAAAAATATAATATGGTAATGTGAGTAACATGTAAAGGTATGTATTTTTGCAATATGGTAAGATTTTAAGGTGATTAAATACCATAAATGAGACATGCAACTTAAGTATATATAACTTGCCAAAACTGAATGGTAAAAAGGTAGATTTAGAGGTTTATGATAATTACATTTTGACCACTTTAATGCTAGATTTATGTGACATATAATATACTGTTGGAAAGATATTTGATTTTATTCTCCAATGGTACAAATCTGACAAATTTTTAAAGTCATTTACATGGTCCAAAAATTCATGCTATTTTCATGCTCCAAATATGCTCATTTTGGGTGATATTTAGGCATTATTTATAGGCATTTGAAAATTTGATGTTTGGAAGCCTTATAAAATTAAAGTTTTAGGTGTATGATATATCATTAGAAAGCTCTTTGAGTTTAGTTTCTAATGGTTCAAGAATCACTAAATTTAGAGGTCATTTACTTAGTCAAAATGCTTACACAATGAGAATTGTTCCATGAGGCAGAATATGTATGAACTTGAAATGCATGCATGTTTTAACACCAAAGTAATTCATTATGCAATTGGTTTTAAATCCTTAAAAGCATGATCTTATACTTCTAATAAGGGAAATTAAAGAGGTACATATCATAATATAAATGTGATGCAATTAGGCTTTCATTAGACATCAACATAGTATGTAAAATACAAAGTAATTCAAATTGAAAATGACCAAATGAATAGTAACTTACTAACTGGATAGTGTAAATTGATGAAATGAATAGTAATCTCTAAGCATGTTTTTGTTACTAACATATATAATATCCAAGGCATCTAAACTTAGTATTAATGTCATACCCTCGTATGCATTTTAAATTCATGCATGTATATGTATATTATGATCATGCCATAATGATATGCAAGCATAGATTAATTGTGTTAAATGTCAAAGTATATATGTGTAACCATGTATTTCATGGTAAGAGAATACATGAAGTATGGAAAATGTTTAAAGTTATGAATGTATGTATAAAGGTAAGGTAAGGATATGATTTGTGTATGTTAGATGGTAATAAAATGAAAATTGACTTAAAGGTGATTATTAGTGAATTAAATGTTCTTAAGGTGCTAATGTGAATTACTATGTATATACATAAATTATTTATTTAGTTGAAAGGTGAATAATGGAAAGAGAGTATATATAGAAAAGTTGTAAGCATAGGAAAAACATATAGGACATGTTTATGCTATAAGAATGCAAAAAAAGTGATACGCGAATGATTGAGATAAGAAAATATTATGAGAAAATATTATGATTGAGATGAATAGTAACTTATGAATAGTAGGCTAGGTGAATAGTAACTTATGAATAATAGGTTTGGTAAATAGTAAATTATGAATAGTACTCACTAGAATAATGCTAGTCGGAATAATACTTGAAAAAAATGTATTCATCTGGTTATGATTATGAACAATCATGATTGCTATAATAGTTAATTGATAGAATTGACATTGATGACTTACATACCATGAAATAAGTATTTTCTACAAACATCAATAGAAGGCAAGTGATATTATTAGTATGTAAAGTAGTGTTCCATGATATTTGAATTATAATTGAGTGTTTACATTAATTTTCAATGTTATTGAGTTTAAAGGGCATTTTAATGCTATATTATGGTGATTTTTATAAACAATACTTACGTTTAAGATATTTTGTATTTCTTTTATATGATGGTATAGTAAGTAGTTGAGTAAGCAACAACATGTTTTATATAGAATTCGATGCATGATATGTTTATAAATGATAAGATATTTGAATCACGAGGTACGCTTATAATATGGTTATTATGCATATATCATATAGCACCATTAAGTGAAATACTCAGTATTTATCATTTGATAAACGTAGGTTGAAAGTTTACAAAGAAGCATATAGATCTAAAGGCATCGAATCAACATGACTATTTATATGTCAAAATTTCAAGCATGTCAAGTACTCCTGAGTTATGTAATTATGAAATTATATATATGAGTCCAAGGTAGTAAATAATTGCATTGATTTTTATTAAGTATATGTGTATTTCATAATTTTAAAAGAAAAGTATTTTATGTATCCCTTATAGGATAATTAGTAGTTTTCTTTTATTTGAAGATTGTTAATTTTTCCACGGAAGCATGTTACACTATGAGTGATATGATAATTAAAGTTACTTTAGTAATAAAACTCAATGTTATACCAAAGAATATAAGTATAAAACATAATATTGAGGTTAATATAACATACCTATGTAAAGAATCCTAAACCTTATAAATGCTTGCTAAATATGTTACTTACATGTCATTACACATAAGTATGACTCATGTATGCAATTATTCTTGGAATGTGATATATGAAATGCTTTGAAATGGAATGCTATAGAGTGATACTTGAATGTTTCCTAAGTATGAAAATTGCTTGGAATATGTAATGGTAATACTAAGTGGTTATGAAATGGAAATATGATAGGTTCCTATAGTGAATTTCATACATCTGCCCAAGCTTTCAATAATGGTAAAGGGGGTGACAGGTTTATGCTTCTTACTTCATGACCTCTCTTTTGATCTTGAAATGATGTATTTACATTAAATGCTGATATTATTTGCAAATTGGATACACATGGTCGATGATGTCATCCGATGTACTTTCCATATGATCATTATACATCATCTACATTTCATGTCATGAATCATAAAAGCATACATGCATTTTCATGACAAGTATACAAAAGTTATAAGATGGAGAGATATGATACAAAAAGAAATGCACTGGGTCAACCTTCCTAATTGGAAGTAAAAATATGGATACCCTTAGCAGAATTATACAACAACCTTCCTAACTGGAAATAAAAATATGGATTCCCTCAACAGAATTATACAGTAACCTTCCTAATAGGAAGTAAAAGTATGGGTTCACTAAACCATACAGTTACATTTATTTTTACCCTCTTATGGGAGATGAGTATCGATACATAGAGGGACCCAAAATGAAGTAGATTGTGCACAATATTACAAAGTGATAAAAGATAATAAAAAATGATAAAAAGGAGAGTGTAAAGCATTAATGCATTCTCACAGACATACATTATCATTTATACATGTTGCAAATATGAAAGTTGTTGATGATGAAGTACTTTATATTTACATATATTGTTCATATGCACAAACATAGATGATAATATTTCGATATGATATTTCTTATAGGGAAAGTTACAATGTACGTAATGTTACACCCACATTAGAGACCCTAGGAGTTATGCGTATATACGTGTATAGGGATATATGTGAATGTGTACGTGCATGTATATGATTGGTATACTGAAATGAGGTATGCTATGTATTTGAAAGAATGTAGGAGTGCATGATGAATGTATGACTTTGGTATTGCGTATATGTTTTTATGTATTGTTTTGGATTGGAATATACGTGTTTCTTGATGTGACTTGTGTGTTATCACCTTATTGGGAAGCGTGTCTTCTCGGTTGGATGAGGGACGACTTGTATTCGTGCTTAGGAATGTGATTGGAAGTGTGTTTAGGGTTGGTTAAGCGTTGGGACAGGTTTCGGGTGAGCTAGGCATGCCAATAGGCATGTTATGCATTTTTGGGGAGTGGTACAGGCGTACGGGTTGGCCGTACGGTCGTACGAGGCGAGCAAAAACAGGGATTTGAGGGTCTCGAGTGCGTACGGGCGTACCAGAGGGGTGTACGGCCGTACCATAACTCGCAGGAAATTAGATTGCTCGCAGGAAAATTTGGTTTCTCAGAGGAACAATACCCGTACGGGCGTACCAATGGGTGGTATGGCCGTACCATAACTCGCAGGAGTTGGATTTGTCAGGCTTTTGGGGTCGGTACGGGTGTACCAATATCCGTACGGCCATACGTGACTTTAATTTGACTTTTTAAGTAATAAAACATACGGTTTTTATTAGTTTCCTTTCCCTTTTTCTTAAGCTTAAACACCCTTAAACCTTACTAAAACTCCTACTCAGCGTACCAAACGTAGGAGAGCACTGATTAGAAGCGAGATACGATTGGAGATAGGATCGTTGGCCTATACTAGAGGTTGCTTGGAGTGTAAGGTTAGTGCTAGATTTATGGTTTTAGCCACTTTTGGCTAATGATTGTTGCCATGTGACTTCAATGAAGTCTAGGCTTATGTTTTTGCTTCCTTTTGGCTTCTTGTTATTGCCTACGGCGTTGAGGCATATTTATGTGCTTGGATTGTGTTGCCTTGTGTGTTACATTGATGCTTGGTATGAAAAAGGATTGGAATGTTATGTTTTCCTCTCTTATGGATGTGATTATGGCTTAATATGATATGTCATGTGAAGTTTGACATGAAAACATGCACGGAAAGGAAGAATGAATGGAAAAGAGAGAAAAGAAAGAAAGAATGAGGGCAGAGCTCAGCTCTGGGCACACTGGATCAATAATGAATGGGATTCCTTTGGGAATCATTATATAAATATTCTCCTGAGACGGGAGATGGATATAGAGTGTAGAGCACTCAACAGATAAATAACCTCCTGAGACGGGAGATGAGTACCGGTACCTATCGGGATCCAGTGTGTGCGACAGGAATGTGCACATTTACAGGAAAACAAGAGTGAATGAGTGAAAGAGGAATGAGAGTGAATGTTTAGAGCATTTGGATTGCATTGCATACGATGCTAGTTCCGTACTGTTGTGTTGTATGATAATGTGGATGAATAGCTTTATGATGCTTGATTATGTATTTATGTTCTAGCACCACTGAGTTTATCTCAGCGGTTGTCATTTGATGAACGTAGGTTCAGAGCCCACAGGGGAGTGATCAGAGAAGGAATAGAGGTCGTCAGCTGAGACGGACGGATCTCATTTTGGTACGGGACTTCTGCAGCATACTCCGGCTCCTGTTTGGATTTTGTAGCTAGGGTGGCAGTAGTCTAGTCATGTATACATATATATGTTGGATAGCTTTTGGTGGTTAATTGTACGCACTCATTAGTCGTATAACAGGTTTAATATTTATGAAATTTAGTTAGCCTGTTTATGTATGTGTGTGAGTGTATTATGAATGGATCCCGGGTTTATGTATGTGCATCACGTTGTTTCCGCCGCATAACGACCATTAGGCTTTGAGTGTGTCCCCATACGACATATTCGATGTATCCCTGACGGTACAGACACTGGTCTTCTTAGTGGGCCGCTGTTTGTGTCGTGGGAGCATGTCCTCCTGGGTATGGGCCGGGTGTGACACGTAATACAGTATTTATTCTTATATCAATGACATGATTTATATTTGATTGAGATAGTAGGATGATATATATATATATATATATATAGTCTTATGATTTCTATATATATATATATATATATATATAATGAGATGATACTAATATATTGTCTTATGATTTCTACCTATGTTTCAATCTTATATGGTACCTAATGTATTAGTTTATGTCATGTACACATATTTTTTTTAGCACTACTAAGTTATATACTCAGCATTTGTCATTTGATGAATGTAGGACCTAGTTCACTTAGAGAATAACAAGAGTAGTTGATTTGTAGTTAGCAAAGGTCGGGACTTACACGAAGTCCTATCTTAAAAGCATTTTAGACTTTTATAACATACTTTGAGATGTGATTCTCATTATGTAGCACTTTTCATACTCATTTGGCAGTATTATTTATTATATGATGTGATGTATATACGTATAGTTTAACTACGTTTTGCTGAGATGAACATGATGATGATACAATTATGTATGAATAATGAATTTATCACTATATATGCATGATATGATGATGTATGATAACGTATATACATATCAATATTGTAGCAGTTAATGTAGCAGAGGTATTGTAGCGATTCACTATAGTGAAAGTTGTATTGCAAAAAAAAATTTATGCATCCTTTGTAGTGTAATTAATGATTTCCTTTCTTAGGAGATTATTAATTATGATACGGGAGTATGTTACATAAGTTATGGGTGTGAGAAATCATTATGAGAGTAGTTGCATGCTAAGAATTTTATAGGTATTAGATTAATATTCAATGTTACAACCATTAGTTTTTTTATTTACATATTAATATTTATTTATTTATTTATGTATATAGATACTATAATAGGTATGGTTAAGTATTTTAATTAAATCTTACATATTTTATAATAACTTAGTTAAGGAATGCATAAAGATATAATGAGTTAAATAAAATTTAGAGGATAAATTATGTATGGACATTTAAGTTACTATAAAATTTAGCTACCAAGTAAAATTGAAATTGCATCAGAACATTTATAAATTCTATATATAAGTTGCTTGAGTTAAAGTAATAAAATTTATTGAGATAATGTACCAATTATGGTATATAAATTAAGTTGCCATCTTCATTATGTTAGCATAATTAGTTATGCTTCTTCATGATTAAAGTTTGTCATTTTTTTAATACATATGTATAAACATATATATATATATATATATATATATATTTAATAATTTTTTATTAATAGGAACTATTAATTAAATGAGCATTAATATTGTTTATGTGTCATATAAATGGATGAATAGATGATGTTATATATATGCACATGAACATATCTAAATAAGAGGCTAATTCAACTTTGAAGGAGTTAGTTAATAGCATTGGTTTTCCTTTTATAGCATGAGGTGGATGAAGAATTTTAATTTAGATAAGAGGGACACTTTCAATATATGATAAAACTTATCACTTGAGGAAGGGTAATAGATAGCTTGTATAGGCAGTTAGGAATTACAAAACAAAGGGGGGGGGTTAGGCTTTTTAGGGAGTGAGAAGAGACATAATTAAGAGCTATCTAAAACCTTCTTGTATACAACTACATAGGAGGTGTGAGAGTAGCGCATCCCGGACGTGGGAGCGCTGCACGCTGTTCGGCGTGAAATGCCGTGGTGCTTGCTCTCGAAAGTATAGATCCCTGAGTAACTACAGGAACTAGATAGATCGCGTCGAGAAAATGGAGTCGCCACCCGGCTTATTTAATCAACTCAATTGAGCAACTAAAACAAACCAGGAAAATGTAAACCCGAGCCTTCCT
>CANYBF011456154.1:0-15406 GCA_948192965.1 Dalechampia spathulata | reverse complement strand
AAAACTCGGGTATTTAATACAACCCGTCAAAATGAATAAAGAAAGCATAAAAAATGGGGCCCGAAAATCCTCGAAGTCCGTGTCTGCATGTTTTCCCGTGTTACGCCGAATTAGGGTTTCGTTTGAATCCCGAGTCTGAATACTGATCAAGCCCTAATCCCCCATATCGTCCCTTCAAAATCTCACAACAAACACGTAAAAAGGAACAAATGCAAAACGAAAAATTGCAAAACACGAAACAAGATCAAAAACAAAGTCAAATCATATAAAACACAATATTAATACACAAGACATCAAATCCTAAGTAAAACATATGATTCTAACATGAAAATCATGCTAAAAGTCATAAAATAGAGCAAGGAAGATTCGGCCAAAAGAAAACAAAGTCAACATTTCATGATCATACCCGTACGAGTATGTATGGAAGTGAACATACCCGTACGGGTATGTTCATACCCTAAACGCACATGCAACATGCTAGATCATATCCAAACGCACACGCAACATGCTAGATCATATTCAAACGCACATGCAACATGTTAGATCATACCCGTACGCACAAGACAAAACATACCCATACGGGTAAACAACATACCCGTATGGGTATGATCATCAAGGATCAATAAAAACTTACCCGAACGCGCATGCATGGCCAAAGAAAATTATTCTAGAAAAAGCAATCCGAATCATTTACCCATAAAATCAAGCATGGATCATGGATTATTTCATTTTGGATCATCAAAAACAAGTCAAAAATGATCAAAATCACAAGTCAAAGTGAAAAGACTTACCTTTTGATGAATCTCCTAGTGATCTTCAAGCTTTGATCCTTCCAAAGTCAAGGTATTCAACAAAACTAATGAAAAATCAAATTAAAACAAGCTAGATCCTATTAGTTTTTGATTGAAATTAAAACCCCAAAATATAGTTCTAATTTTCATAGCTTTTTTGAGAGTTAATTTTTTTTTTCGTTCTTAATTTTCCCAATTAGCCAAAAGTCCTTCTTTTTCTTAACAAATTTTCGAATTATAAGTGTCTGAGGAAACTTACCCGTTCGGGTATCTTTAGGGACCAATTCGGGTAAGTTACATACCCGTACGGGTAAGTAACATACCCGAATCAGTTCCTTAAGGATACCCATTTGGGCAAGTACCTAGAATGCCCAAAATGCCCTTCTAGCAACCCTAATTCGAATCCTGAACTGCACCAGGACAAACCGAGATGCCCGTGAGGGCAAAATGACGAGGAGATAGGCTTGATTCATCCCAATCAATCCGACCAATCCAAAATTAGGGTGCGACACCGTGATTAATGTATTAATAGGAATGCATATTATTGATGCGGTTAGGATCAACACATGTTACACTTCTTTTAGGGATGATTCTCATTCATCATGACAAGAGTTATCTAAAGTGAACATGTGGATGAGTAGTGGAAGGTTGTCTCATTGGAGGCCTTACAGATGAGATTTCATATGGATGATTGATCTATGTCTGTGAAGTATATCTCATTCATATCAGTAGTGCAAGTATTCTTAAGACTTGAGATAACAAGGTTATCTTAATTATGGATCACTATATTTTAACTCTTATGTTTTATTCCTTCATAGGAGGCATTCATAACTTAGAGGTTGGATATAGTGTGAAGTAGTTGAAGGTATTTGTTTATCAATAAAGGATTCACCACTCTAGATCAACTGTAGGGGTTTATCTTATTGATTCATGCAATATTCTTTATTCAGGAATCTCTCGCTAAAGTAGAATGCCTATTAATGAATGAGTTTCATAAGGGAATTTTAAGAATAAAGATTATGGTACATGAAATATCAAATTCAAGGCATTATCTAACACACTTGATCATGTATTGAGTTGAAATTAATCCATACTCAAACCTAAATGAGATAAAGGATGGTGAAAGGAGTTTATTACATGGAATCTGATGTGGAAGGGTTGTAGTCAAACTAATCACCTCTTGGTATTTCGGTAGTCATGATGTATGACTAGACACCACTCATGATTTACATATGATGTTATTAAATGAAGTTTAATAATATATTCATATGTTGCCAACATGTCAAGAACCCAAAAGGTTGCACACTAAAAGTAAGGAAATGATAATCATGAATGGATATTAGTAAAATAGGTTTTATGATTATTAGACAACCAAGATTTTTTATGTTCATTAGAAAGAGCATGAAAAGATCTTCGATTCAATACCAAGATCATTAAAATCTGAAGAGTAGAACTCAAGATACAAGTGATTTAAGATGACATGTTCTACATGCATGGTATATACGGGATTTTGACAGTATTGATTGACTTAATAGTCAAAACATGATTGTCACATGAGTTATTCATGTATGATGAATTAAATGGAATTGCACATGATTGGCATGTGCTTTTGGAAGGAAATTTAAGTTAATCACATGCAAGTCACATGCCAAAAGCATGTGACATGCACATGACTTAACTTATTATAACCCTAAACCTAATTAGGGTTACATATGATGTTTTGGTGAAAACAAAAGAGAGACAGAAGCAAAATTTTGGTTGCCTCCTTCCTCCTTCTACTTTCCAGAATTTTGAAGCTCAAGAATGAGAAAAACAATTCAGTTTTGATAAAATATCAAGCAGAAAACCAATTTTAATCACCATTCTTCATCCATTCTCTTTACGTTTTGTTTTACTAGTCTCTAAACAAAACTAGTAATTTGATTACTGATCGTTTTCTTAACTTGTGTGGATATTTTAGAGATCCTCTATCCTTGGGGATTGAAAATTTTACTATGATTTTTTAGAAGGCAAAAGAAAGAAGGAGATCAGCTTAAAAGTAAGTTTTTCAATATTCTTATATCTATATAATCTTCTTTATATATGATGTTTTCTATGTATAGAATTGCAAGATCCATTGTAAAATATGAATTTAAAAGGTTTTAAATTATATCTTCCACTACTAATCACGTTTTAACAAACCAATATTGATGAAGACATTGATTAAAGATATCAAACTGAGACTCAAGCTTGTTAAAACATTGATCAAACCCATCAAGTCAAGTCTTAAGGGTTGCAAACTGCTAGGTCAGAAGCTCAACCATAGAAGAAGGAACAAAAGACTTAAGTGCAAAGAAGAACCACCTTTACTTTATTATTGATGCTTATAATGAATGGGAGCCTCATGACAAGTTAAGTGACAAGGAGAACTAATAAATAGATGAAACACTGCTAGAGTATCATCTTAGAATACTCAACATCAAAAGGAATAGGGACACTCATATGATGACATATCTCAATAACTTTAGCATCATAAAGTGCAACTGTGTCATTTGGTAAGTCATATGCTAGAATGTAATCAAGATGCCTTTTAATGTATCCGTTGTGAGGAGTTTACACACCTAACCTATTAGACTTGAGAAGCAAGGTACGCTTAATGAAGGAAAGATCTAAGTTTTAACCCAGAAGACCAAGAGACAGAGCATTTAAAGGAAGACCTTTTAAATTACAACACATGTATAAAATATAGGGACCATAGAGAACAGACTGACCAAGATTGTTATAATCACCGACTTTAACAAATTGTTCTTGAAGCTAGCAACCAGTCTGAATATATGAATTAGCAACCATGGAATGTAAAAACAATAAATCAAGGTTGGTTATAGTGTTATTACAATTGGTCCATCCAAATAGCGCATAGGAAATAAAACGACCATAAAAAATAAGGTAGGAGATTTAAAGCAGAATGACTTAAGCCTATAAGCACAAAACGGAATATTCAATGCAATATCTTTCCAAAACTCATGCTTATCAAAATTTGCAAATTTAGCACTTTGAATGCCATTCACGTGAAAGTTAAATAACTCATCAAATTGGGTTTTAAAAAGCTCATATGATTGATGAAACATCTTAAACGTGCATGAATACCTAAACTTATGTGTTTCAAGCTTAAAAATGTAAAGGAACTCAAGAGTAAGACTATCTATGCATCGTTTATCCAGAAAGGCTAAAGTAGACCAATTGAAATTAAACAAATATCTCCTAACTTCATCTTCTATACCTATAGAATGAATTGTAGAGTCACATATAAAATGATAAGGAGTGAAATGTTTTCTAGATAAAATGCCTTTACGTTTGATGAATTGGGGACCATGAAAGGGGGGAGGAGTTTCTTCCCAAACTTCTTTTCCTTTATCTTTATGTTAAGAGGAGGTTCCACATCTTAAAGACATATTAACTAGGAGAAAGGAGAGAAGAACATGTGGTTTCTTGAAAAGGAGAAAGAAAATGCAAGGACTTCTTTGAAATGGTGAGAGAAAATTATGAGCTAGAAGAAAGATGAAAGAAAAAGTAAAAATCTTTAAGAAAACTAAGAGATAAGATGATGGGTAAATAAATTTTGTAAGGAATTTGAAAAGAAAAAATGACATAAAATGGTTTAGGAGGAAGAGAAATTGAAAGATTAAGCTGCAGAATCACATATGGTCATACCAAATGGGGCATATGACCATACAGCAGCTACTGGAAAAGTTATGGGTTTTGAAAATACCCAGATGTATGGGTGTACCAAATGAAGTGTACAGTTATATGAAGGCTGCTAAAAATTTTGAAAAATTGAGGAATTAGGCATACGGGCATACCAAAAGTGTTATACGGTCGTACACCAACTACTATCAAAATTTTTATGGAGCTAAAATAAAAATGTACTAATGTACTAGTCCACACATACGACCATATAAAAGCTTCTATGAAAATTTTGAGAAAAAAATAGAGGATGAAAAACTGAAGAAGAAGAGCTTGTACAGTCATACTAACAATTTATACACCTATACAAGGACACAAATTGAGTTAAAAAGAAAATTTTAAGGGATTTAAAAGAATCAATCATTATAAAAGACATAAAAGATGAATTTTGAATACAAAATCATTTCAAGAAAGATCCATTTATCATCCCTAACTCATGCTTAATGAAATTGAGCCTTTCTTCACAAAGGGGTTTGGTGAAAATATTGGTAAGTTAGTGAGTTGTGTCAATAAATTCTAGCACAACTTTCCGTTTTTATACACTTTCATATTAAAAATAATGTCTAATGTCAATATGCTTACTTGTAAAATGCTGAATAAGATTTTTAGACAAGTTTATAGCACTACTATTATCACATTTAATGAAGGTATATGAAATACATAGATTGTAGTCTCTTAATTATTATTAAATCCATAACACTTAAGCACAATAACAACCGGCAGACACATATTCAGTTTCAACAGTAGACAAAGCAATATATTTTTATTTCTTACTAAATTAAGAAACCAAATAATTTCCTAGAAAATAACATGTATCATAGGTGCTTTTTCTATCTAAAATATTTCTAGTAAAGTCAGCATCAAAAAAACAATCAAGTTAAAGGAAGTAGTACTCTTAGGATACCATAAGCCATAAGTAGAAGTACCAATTCTCTAGGAGAAGCTTGAAAGCGAGCATACATATATATGACAAACATGATATCAGGTCTAAAAGCAGTTAGATAGAGAAGACTACCTATCATACCTCTATATTTCTTTTGATCTACTAACTTGCCACTTTTATCCAAAGATAGCTTTGTAGTGGTGCTCATTAGAGTTTTACTCAGTTTTATTTCATTCATCCTAAACCTTTTTAAACATATCTTGAGTGTACTTGTGTTGATTGATAAAAATTCCATCTTGACATTACTTGACTTGAAGTCCTAGGAAGTATTTCAACTCTCCTATCGTGCTTATCTCAAACTCCCCCTGCATACACTTAGGAAATTCCTTATATAATTCTTCATTAGTAACACCAAATATAATGTCATCCACATAAATTTGTACAAAAAGAATATCATGCTTATAATTTTTAATAAAAAGAGTAGTATCAACTTTTTCTTTTTTAAAACTAAGATTAATTATAAAAGAACTTAGTCTTTCATATCAAGCCCTTGGAGCTTATTTTAGGTTATACAATGCTTTAATGAGTTTATAAACATGATTAGGAAAATTGAAATCTTCAAATTTGAAGGGTTATTCAATATAGATAGACTTTTTCTTTAATAAATCCATTTAGAAAAGTACCTTTGACATCTATTTTAAAAAGTTTGAAATTCATATATGATGTATATGTAAGCAATATCTGGATAGCTTCTAAATGAGCTACTAGGTAAAGGTCTCATCATAGTTAATCCCCTCTTCTTGGATATAGCCCTTTAAAATAAGCCTAGCTTTATTTCTAATTATAACACCATCTTCATCTAATTTATTTCTAAAAACCCACTTGGTACCTATAATAGAACTATTACTAGGTTTAGGCACTAAGGTTCATACCTTGTTTCTCTCAAATTGATTAAGTTCATCTTGCATAGCAGGGACCTAATTTTCATCATCTAGAGCCTCACTAATGGTCCTTGGCACTATTTAAGAGATAAATGCAACATTGTTATGACTTTCTTTAAAATGAGAATGAGTGGTTACCCTTTTTGAAGTTTCATTAATTATTTGTTCTTTAGGATGCCCTTTAGGAAAATGCCAATCCTTTAGAAGCTTATGTGAAATATTTATGATGGTAAGGTGAGGAGGAAATTCTCTCTTTCACTATTTCCGAGATCTCTAATATTCTCAAAGCTTGTGTGTCCAAGCTATTTACGCCATAACTAAGAATCCTCACTTATAGAGACAAGACACTTAACACTTTTCTTAAAAAAGGAATTTAGTTCAATCACATAAACATTTTCAATTCTTTCTCCTTGAAAAATAACTTTGTCATCAAAAATCCTATAGACTAGATAACCTTTTGGGTCAAAGATAACTTTATGACCATTGTCACAAAGTTGACTTACACTCAAAAGATTGTGTTTTAAACCTTAAACTAATAGAACTTTATTAATGAAGAAAGAAGATTTCTCACCAACCTTACCAATGCCAATCACTTTACATTTTTCATTGTCTCTAAAGGTGACATTTCCACCATCCTATTTCTCCAATTGAGAGAATAAGCTTGTATTCCCGGTCATATATCTTGAACATCCACTATCAAGGCACCACTTATTCATATTCATATTGGATTTCAAGCACACCTATTAAATAAACACAATCATTTGATTTTAGGTACCCAAATATATTTAGATCTTTGGGGGTTAGTGGTATAAATGTCATGTAGGTTGTAACTCCACTTACTTTTTCCAATGTAACATCTACTGCTAGTATATCCCATCTTTCCATAATAATGACATGACACATTTTTAATCTAGAGTTATGATGACTATTTATTCTTTTCTTATTATTGGATGTATGATTATAACTCATTTTACATATGCATGAGCACTTATGTATTTTACCATATTTTCCATTAAATTTAGTGAAATGATTGATTTGGACACCCTTGTTCTCTCATTTCCTTTTACTCTCTTTAATGGTTGAAGAGGATGCTCTAAGAAATATGGGGCCCTTAGATGAATAGTGAGAGCCTTGGTTGAAGCCAATTCCCCCTTTATCACCCTTAAGCTTTTAGAATTTTAAAATAGTGTCAAATTTTGCACCACCAATATCAAATTTGGCAAGATTTTCTTTCAATAAATCTCTTTCTTTTAAAACTTGATCCTTTTGATTTTTCAAAGTTTCATTGTCCTTTTTCAAATTTGTATTTTCCTTTTCCAAATCTTCAAATTTTGTTTTAAACAAAGTTCATCAATTAAATTTTGCAAATTTTTATTCTCTTTTGAAACATTTGAAAATTTTCTTTTACAAATCTTATTTTTGATTAGTATTTCCTTATATTTATTCAAGAGAATTTCTAAAGCATCTTCCTCGTATCCATATCATCACTATAATAAGTTTAGGAAGAAGTACCAACCTTATCCTTTTCAAGTTCATCCTTTAATGCTATAAAGCAAAGGTAGGTTATTCCTTCACTACTAGATTCATCCTCATGAGACTTGTTATCATCATCTTAAGTAGCCTTTAATGCCTTCTTCTGAAAAGGTTTGAATGACTTCTTGAGCCTTGGATATTCATTTTTCATATGGCATGATTTATTGCATTCAAAATAAGTAGTCAGATTCTTCTTAAAGGCTTCTCTCTTGTTTTGATTCTTCTTTTCTTCAAATGAATTTTTAATGTCTTTCTCAAGTGTTCTTTTCTTCATGAGGAGATTCTTTACTCTTTTGGAAAGTAAAGCTACCTCACTATTAATGCTCTCTTCACTTAAGCACTCAATCTCCTTTTCTTCCTTAGAGGCTTTTAATGCAATTCCTCTTCTTTTGTCTTCTTCAAATCCTTATTTGAAGGTTATCTCATATGTAAGAAGTTTCCCAAGAAGTACATTGGTTGACAAAATTGATAAGCCATTTGCTTCTTCTATGGAACTGACTTTAGCTTCTCAATCCTTCTTTGGTAATACCTTTAAAATTTTATTGTTGATACCCTCCTTATGATACTTTTTTTCCAACTTCATAAGCCCATTTGTAATAACAATGAGTCGATTGTACATATCAAAAATGCTCTCATTAGTCTTCATGGTAAATAACTCATATTGATGAGTCAAGGGTTGCACCTTCTTTATTTGGACTTGGTTAGTTCCTTCATGGTGTGTTTCTAAAGCATCTTATACTTGCTTAGCTATCACACAATGAGAAACACGACCATACTCTTTACGACTAATAACACAATAGAGCATGTTCATTATCTTCTTATTTCTAGCATTAGCTTTAACTCTTCTTTAGTCCAAGTTGCTTTTATCTTCAAAGTTATGATACATTCAATGGTGATTTTAGGAGGAACATAATCATTCTCAATTAAATCAGAAAAATCCACTCTATCACTCTTTAAAAAGACTTTCATTCTATACTTCCAATAAGGGTAGTTGGTTCTATCAAAGTAAGGAGGCCTTGTGTAGGATTGATTCTCTATGTTTTGAGTTGTCATTGATCTTCAACTCTAGAAGATTAATTCTAGTAAGAAATAAACATGGGCTCTAATACCAATTGAAATTCCAAGTAGGAAGCACACGAGTTATAGTGGTTTAGCACAACAATTGCCTACGTACACTCTCCTAAGTAGCAACTTAGGGTTCCAATAAATTCTTTCAAGATTGTAAGAATGAATTCTTCAATCAAGAATCTCAACCTTAGTGTTTTATAGGCTACCACTCAAACCTTTACAATAAAGTTTAATCTGATAAGATTATGCTCTCAATTATAACAATAAGACCTAATCAATTACTCTCACCAACCTAATACAAAATAATCAAAGTAGGGTAATTAATGAATCTAAGAAAATAAGAGTAATTTAAGAGAGATAAGTTACAATAGCTCAAGATTCAAGTTACTTATCTGGATAAATGAATTCTCAACATTAAATATGCTTCTCTCACAACAAGAGTATGTTACTCTAAGCAATTAATGCAAATAATTATGTTGAAACACTTTAAATTAAGATTGAAAATTTTTTGTCTAGAGTCATGTATAGTTGTATACCCAAGTAGTATGCCCGTACAACTCCTTAAAACTCAAATGCGAATTTAAACAGTGGTTATGATACAACCGTACAAAATAAGTGGTATACTTGTACCAAACCTTCTACTAAAAATACAAACTTATGTAGAATTGCTCAAAGCTCTTGGTATACCTGTACCAACTAGTGGTATGACCATACAGAACCTAAAAACTTATGAAACATGCCAAATAATATATGAATTACTTGTTAATATCAAAATCAATATTCCATTAGCCCAATAATCATGATTCATATGTATTTATAATTGAATATTTAATCAAGAAAAGGCATTATTCATTATTTCAATACAATATTGTATATACTTATTTTACTTAGAGTATTAAACTAAATAATGAAGTTCAAGATATTAAAATAATGTAAGTGAAATACGATAAGAATTTATGATATGAGATTCTTATTGTATGCAAATGTTTAATATCAAAATTACCCTGAACAAAGTATTAATAAGATTGTAGATTATTAATATAAGTAGATCAACATCTATTATACTTCCATTAAAGGGTGATTCTCATTAATTATGACATGAGTTGTCTAAAGTAAATATATGAATAAATAGTATATTACTAATTCATTAGAGACCTTACCAATGAGATTTTATATGGATGATTAATCTATGTCTATGAATAAATCTCACTTATATCAATAATGCAAGTATCCTTAGACTTGAGATATCAATGTTATCTTAGTTATGGATTGTTGTGCTTTGACTTTTATGCTTTATTCCTCTAAAAGAGGCATTAGTAGTTAGGAGATTAGGTATAGTATGAAGTTATTAAAGATATTTACATATCAATAAATGATTCACCACACTAAATTAACTATAAGGGATTTATCTCAATATTTTATATAATAATTTTTTATTCAGGAATCTCTGGATAGAGTAAAATGTAATGCAATAGATGTGATTCATAGGGGCATTTTAGGAGTAAAGGTTTTGTTACATGAAATATCAAGTTTAAGGCATGATCTAACATAATTGATCATGTATTGAGTTGATATCAATTCATACTCAAACCTAAACGAGATAGTGGATGGTGAAATGAGTTTATTATAGCGGTATATAATATGAAAGGATTGTAGTCAAACTAATAACCTCTTAACATTTAGATAGTCATGATGTGTGACTAAACACCACTTTTGACTTACCTATGTTATTATTAAATGAGATTTAATAATATTCTTACATATTGCCAACATGTCAAGAACCTAAAAGGTCGCACATAAAAGTTAAGGGATCGATAATAAAAAAAGAATAATCATTCAATATGAGATATTATTTCATTATTATAATATAACTTGTATTTTTCATTTCTATGAGATATAACATGAAAAAAGCTTCAATTTGATACCAAGATCATATAATTCTGATAAGTAAAACTCTAGATATGCATGATATAAGATTGTATATGCCATGCACATGTCACATGACTTGCACATGTATGACTTAACCAAAGGAGGAGGGTCATGTCATTATTACATGACCTAATTAGGATTTTAGAATGTGTTAGACACATCACATACTAACTAGATTAAGTCAGCTTATGTATCATGACACATGTCAACCCTAGTTTCACCTAAGCCCTATTAACTTAATTAAAAACTAATTTTAGGTTTCAAAAACATAAGTCTCTATTAACGTAACTAAAACCCAATTTTAGGTTTTAAAAATACAAGTCTCTACCTCCTCTATTCTTCCTTACATCCTTTTACAAAAAAAATAAGAAAAGTTAAAGCTTTGAATGAAGAAAAGTGCATTCAGATTCAACAAGAAAATTAAATACAATTTCCATTCATCTTTCTCTTTTGTTTTTATTTCTACTAGTCTCTAAAATAATTTCTTTATAATATTAATTATTAATTGATCTCTTTGAACTTATATGGATAGTTTAGAGATCCTCTAGTCTGAGGATTGAAAACTTTGTTGTAACTTTTTAGACGAACAAGAATGAGTTAATATAACAACCTAAACTCCCTTAAGAAAAAACCAAAAAAAAAGAATAGAAAAAGAAAGGAAATAATTTAATAATTTGAATTTAGAAGAAGCTACCAAGAAGATTGAGTCTTAGTTTACCTAAATTTAGGTAATTTAGGAGCCCATATATATCTATGATTAGTATATGTTAATGTAAGCAATTGTTTATGTATAATAAGAAAATTAATGAGAAGAAGGCAAATAGTAAGGGCTACCAAATGTGAATTAATGATGTGTGTGTGCGTCCAACTATAAGAATTTAATTAATGAGATATAGATGTTTAGATAGGTTGAATTTACATGATATTTATAAGAAATGAAGGATAGGTGAGTTAAGATATACTACTAATATATATACTATTAATACAACACCCTTGCTCTATAATGTTTATTCCATTTGTATGTATGATGAGGAATATATTAAATAGGGATAAGAGAAGTTAATTTCCATGAATAAAGTTATGATGATGTATGTGCATGATTAGGAGAATTAATGCATAAATTCTAAAAATTGTATTATGTGCAACCATTAGCTTAATTGAATTAAAAAGGAGATAACTTATGTTTGAATATGATTCTAATTACTATAAGTTGGCCTTAAGGGTGAGCACATATGTACAAGAATTCAATTGTCTTTAGGAATTGTTAAATATGATGATTGAATAGTTGGATAAACATGAGTTTTCCCTTATGTAGCCATATTTTAATATAAAGTTTATGGTTAATGAATGAGGTATTGAAGACATGAGATGTTAGTATATATGGGAGATATATTTTCTTACCTATAATTATCAAAATAAAAGATGATTACTTATACACGAACTAATATAAATTGACCCTTAATAAGCAATTATGGAATTTATAATTAAACCAAAAAAACTAGTTATGTTCAAGTTATGAATGTTGAGTGTTTAAAGTCTTATTTAAAGATTAAAAATAGTTATATGTTTTATAATTAAACTGAAATTATTCTAGGTATAGAATGAAATCCCATTGGACTAAATCATAATATTAAAAGAAGAACCACACTAATGTTTATTTGTTTAACCAAATACTTGAATTTTTGGTTAAAAAATGGCACATACTAAAGGATTAAGTGTTAAACTTAAACAACATATAATTAACTAAATTACTTGGTTAAAAGTTGATTTACATAAAAGTTAAAAGTACAATTCAACAACCTAATTAGATCATATATAATGTATAATATAGAGTGATATAACTACAAGGTTTGTACTTGAAATTCATGTGTTACCGTGCTTAATTATAAGCTGAAATTGTGTTACCATATTATGATTAGTTATAAATATAAATTAAAACAATTAAACAAAATACATTTAGAGGGAATATTTTTCCTTATCCCTTTTCATCTTTTAATATATTATGATATACTAGAGTTATGTAATGTGTGTTACATGTTAGTATTAATTATTTGATTTATCATTTATGTCATTCTCTATAATAAATTTTTAATATTTTTAATTCTAATAAAATATTATTATTACATATACCATTTAAAATTTTATTACAATACATCATTTTAATCTTAATAAAATTATATTAAAATACATAATTCTATTTCTATTATTATACATATCATTTAAAATTATATTATGAGACATAATTTTAACTATTATAAAATTATATTATTATACATATTATTTTATATAAAACTTTTATTTCTTTAAAATTTTATTATTACACACATCACTTAAAATTCTATTTTAAAATCAATAAATTATAGAATTTTAATTGATACAATCATATATTCAAATTTAGTTGATTAATAGTCTTAAAATTTTAATAAATTGTTCTTTATCATTTATTTTTATTAATTTAAAAATTTTAAATGTACTTTAAAATAAATTGTAAAATATAATAATTTTAATATTATTATTTTTAATAAAAAGTAAATTATTATCATTTAAATTTAATAAAGATCCATATATTAGGAAGTACTATATTTTTTCTTAATCAAAAGCTCAAGAAGTCTGACTTTTATAATCTAAGTTTAAAAATATCAAATCAAATATTAATAATGTGAGATATATACAATTATTAAATAATAAAATAACCAATATTTATATTTGATTTTAAATAGAATTCTTATATAAAAATTAGTTGTTATAAAATTAGATAATAAAAATTAATTTAAATAAATTAAATTAGCACATAATAAGAATAAAATTAATTTTAACAAATTCAAAAGAAATGGTATCATTTCATTTATTCCCCTTCACTTTTATAATATTAGTTAAAAGTAATATTTTATCAATTTTTTTAACTTTTATACTCTCAATTTGAAAAAATTAAATTATACACTAACAATGTGAGATATTTTGTGACTTAAATAAATACTCATATTTATAAAAAATCATAAATAGTATTTTTGACTATTCATTAATTTGTTCTTTTTTATATAAAAGTTGATTATAAAAATTAATTTTAACAAAATTAGATAATAAAAATAATTTATATTTATATTTAATTTTGAATGTATTTTTTATATAGAAATTAATTATCATAAACTAAAATTATTATGATTAGATAATTAAAATAAAATTAAAATTAATTTTTATAAATAAAAAGAAAATGATAAAATTATAATTTTACTTATTCGTATTTCCTATTAGAATATTAGTAAAAAATTCAAAAGAGATATACTTTATTATTTTAAAATATAAAATATTTATTAAATAATTATAAGTAATATTTTCTTTCATATTGTAGTTCGCAAAATCTATAAAACAAAAATGAATTGAATTAGAAATTAAGCAATAAATAATTTTATTAATTTAAACCGCGTTACAATCTCTAATATAAAATTCTATAATAAAGAATTTAAATCCTCTGATTCGAAATTCGAATTTCAAAGTAAGAACTTGATTCAAAGGCTTTTGTAGCTTAATCTTGAATTAAACTTAATTTTTAGCTAAGAACACAATTCAAGTGCTTTAGGGGCTTGATCTTGAATCAAATTTCACATTAGATGAAGAACACCTCGATGAACTTGATGAACTTGATGAATTTCTTAAATGTCCTGATGAACTTGAAGAACGCCTTTAATCTTAGAGAATACCTTGAGGTCTTGAAGGCTTGGAGACTTAAGAGCTTCTTGTTGCTTCTGGCTTCTAGCTTCCAAATGTGTCACATCCTGCATTACGTGAAGTTCTGTGCATTTATAAATTAATGTTATAATGAAATTTCTATGTATATAAGGTGATTATGGTATAGAATAGTGAGTATGATAATCAGAAATGTAATTTAAGTTTAAAAAAGGGGTATTTTATTTTCCGACGCAAACCCCTAACTTGATGGAAAATGGTACTCAAACTTCGTTTCGGAGTTATATACTTTGAATTTTAATAAACGGTTTTGACTTTTATGCTCACATTAACTTTATCTAGACATATGTGAATTTTAAAAATTTTGGAATAAAAATTATTTTTGGACGTTATAATTAAATATTGACGATATAGGCAAGAAAAAAATTGAGAAGTTTACTTAGAAATAAGTAATATGAATAATTTAGTATGTTGTGGTTTAAGAAATATTATTTATTGAATTCTTATGATTATTATTTTTATTATTTGTTATTAGAATATATGCTTTGTTATTAAATATTAAATTATAATAAAATAGATTTATAATTAATAATATATAGATATACTTATATAGGTTATTTATAGAACTAGTAAAAATACGATAAGAATAAGAAATATAGAGGTTAATAGATTAAGCTATGAATTAGAATTAATTAGATTTTTTTTAAATTTAAGTATTTATAGACATAAGTTAAAAAGAAATAGAAATTATGAGTGGAGGGTGATATTTTAGTTATTAAATAGATTTTAAGGGATTTTTGGTTAGGCAAAAATCGGATGGTACTTGTTAGAAGGGTACAATGGTCTTTTGTTTG
>CANYBF011455767.1:0-21749 GCA_948192965.1 Dalechampia spathulata | reverse complement strand
TAAGAAAGAACTTTGATCACTCGTTTAATGAACCCAAACATGCATGTATTTGACCTTGACTTGAAGATCCAACACTATATTGGCTTGAAACTTGAAAAACCAAGCAAAAAGAAGAGGAGAGCTTGCGGTTTTTGCTTGCTTGAAGAAGATACATGTGCTTTCATGAAGAAACAAGAAGAAAATGGATTTATCTTGTCTTAAACTTAAGTCTTTTGCTTAAAACTTGTAAGATTATGAAGTTACAGAAGAAAGATGAAGAAGAAATGAAGAAGAAGTCGGCTGGTTTGAAAGAAAATGAAGAAACAAGGGCCAAGAGAAGAAAGATAAGGATAAGAAGAAGATAAGCTTTTAAAAAAAATGTAAGGTTAAGAGAGGAGTGAAGGATAGGTAGGGTTTGTCTCGACCAAATAATGTTTCAAATGCATTATTGAGTCAAATTAGGGTTAAATGAGAAAGAAATTCAGATGAAATGAAGTCCATTTCGACAAATTTTCAAATTAGTCCCTAAATAACTCAAAAGCACCCTTTAAGCCCCTAAACTTAATTATTTTCTTAATTTATTTTAAAATCCTCCAATCAAAATCCTAAATTTCTTTTTAACCATTAAAAATATACTCTAATATCTTTTATTTTAATTATAATTACCATCCATCAATTCTCCAAACCAAATAAATTAATATTCCTACACTCTCTCTCTATCCACTAACACCATTTCCTATACTACTTTTTCAATTACCTATACACTTTTACAAATACCAATCCCACTTCCATTTAATTATTATATTTAATATATATTCTTAATTATTCTATTTTCATTCATATTTATCTATTTATTATCTTCCATAACATTAATTTTCCTATTTTCTCAATTATGACATCATCTTGGTCATTAATGACATCATTATGATATCATAATGAAAAATACTAATTATGCATTTCTAATATTTAAAATTTTTATTATATAAACTTAATAAGACATTATTAATTCATAATTGCTTATTTTCTAAGAAAAATTAATGTAATTTCATTTGCTTACATCATCATCACTTAATTATGACATCATAATTAATCCAAATTTCAATTTGGCTAACTTTTGTAAATATCTAATTTAAGTTAACACAAGCACTTTGAGCATAGTTAATCAATCAAATTCAATGTTTTTAACATAGAAATCATCGATTTAGTGTCGTTCAAGGGTTGTTTCAATGGTCTTCATCAAAATTTCAATCTTCAACTTTAAAGCTATATACTCTAATCTTATCATATACTCATCATCATAATCATAATCTCACATCATTTTCACACCAATAACATATAAAACATATCATTTCAAGCAATCTCATGAATGCTAAGTGTGTGCTCATTTCAGGATGTGACAGTGATCATTTTAATTTATAACAATTAATTGCTATTTAAATATTCTACTCAAAATTAAGTATAAATATGAATTATTTTTATTATAAATGATTAGTTTTAAGAAAATAAAAGTTTATTAAATAATCTAAATTTATCAAAATTGATTTTATTTTATTTTAATAATTTAATAGTAATAGTTTTAATTTATAATAAATAATAAAATTATATAAAAGAAAATATTACTTATAATTATTTTTAAAAATATAAGGTATTTATTAAAGTTTCAAAATATTACATATTATTAATATATGATTTAATTTTATGAATTAAAATTTTATGATTATTTATTGTAATATATAATTTATAAGAACTTATTTTATTTTATTTTAATAATCTAATAGTAATAGTTTTAATTTATTTAATAATGAAATTATATAAATAAAAATATTATTTATAATTTTTAAAAAATATGAAGTATTTATTGAAGTTATAAAAATATTTTTAAGTGATATTAAGATAGACTTGATAAATATAAATAGAGATACTAAACAATATATTTTACAAGTATATAATACTTGAACGATAAATATTAATTAAAAATTATAAAAATATTATCATAATAAAAAAAATTTTAAAATAAAATATAAAATTATAATAATAATGAATAAAATAAATTATATTAATATATAACACACTTTATACAACTCTAATTTATTTTAAATAATGAAAGAAAAATAAGTTTAAATCTGATCTTCAACGTACTAATAAACATATTTATTTATTTATTTATTTTATATTAATTAACTGTATTATTAATTATAATTAATATCAGTTAAGAAAATACAACGGTCTTGCTATTGCTGTGGGTGGAAAAATCTTTTCTTGCTTCAAGACAGACTCCACCGCTTGGGATTTACAATAAAAACCCGCTGTTTATCCGCTTCATTTTAAAATTATTCTTGTAATCCAATATGCATTCATGTATAAAATATTTTCTCCATTTTTTCAAAAAATGTTCACTGTGTGGCTTGAAATGGTTCAAAAAATAATAAACCAGACTTCATTTTTTCAAAAGAATTATTTTAACTTACGGAAATAAATTTCTATATGAAAAATTCTTGTAATATGATTAATTTGCTTATTTGTCAGCTTTGTGAGAGGCCTTTTGCCTGGTCATCGCGTTTTGGTAACATTCTAAGGGTCCCACCTGAGAATACTTGGCCTGCTAAGGAAGCAATATATTTTCAGCTCAACAATCATTTTCCCCAAATATAATTGATTGAAAATAAAAGTCTATAAATTTAAAGAGTATTATCGAAAGTTGCTATATGTTTTTTTCTAAATTCAAATGAAATCTTAGAATCTCCATGTAGACTACGAGGAACTATTACGTCACATGTTTTCTTTAATCTGAAAAGATAAAAGTACCGGTTTCAAAAAAGACACTCTAATTTTATAATATGATCATAATACTATACTATGGCTTTGAATAATACAATAAATTAAAATATAAGATCCAGATAAGGAGATTAACACAAAATTTAGTAAGATGTATTGTCTCATATGTAAAATGAAATGAATGTATTGTCTCGTATATAAAGAAGAGATTCACATCACGAAGCCATCGTTTTCTTTTGACTCTTAGCTCTGAATTCATTTAACATTCCATTTCGTTTCGTGAATTACTTAACACTCTGGTGTTTTGGTTTTCTTCTGGACACTTTTTCTTTTATGCCAGAGAGACAGGGATCAAGTTCCATATCAGGATCATCGTCATCATCATCAAGAAGAAGAGGTCACAATGCTGCTGCTGATTCCTTCATTTCATTCTTCGAAGAATGGCTCGTACGTCAAGAACACCATCTCGATGAACTATTGACCGTGGAACAGCATTGCCACGAATCCCGTGAAGAAGATTTGAAAGACCTCATTTCCAGAGTTTTATCTCATTACGAACAGTACTACGAAGAAAAATCAAGAATCGCCCAGGATAATATCTTTCTTGTGTTTTCACCACCTTGGTTCTCTCCGCTTGAACGCAGCTTTCTTTGGGTTGCCGGCTTCAGACCCGCACTCGCCTTTCGCGTGCTTAGCACTTCGGTTCACGATCTCTCCGAAGACCAGAATTCCAGAATGATGAGGCTGAAAGAGGAGACAAAAGTCAGCGAAAGAATATTGAATGATGAGCTGGCCAAAGTTCAAGAAAACGTGGCATCGCCGCCGTTGATTGACGCGGTCAGAAGGCGAGGGAGGGACAGGGAAGCGGAAGAGGATGAATCGGTGGTTCAGAGGGTTGGATCGGCGATGGAGGAGGTGGTGGCGAAGGCTGATTTGTTGAGGACCAACACGGTGGTGAAGACGGTGGAAATACTCAACCCAGTACAGAACGTTAAATTTTTGTTAGGTGTTACTCAGCTTCAGTTAAAGATTAGGAACGTGGGTTGGAAAAGGCCCACAAATCTTTGGTAGTTTTATGGGGTGGTTAAAAAACAGCCTTCATTATATACATATATATATATATACCTCGACTTCAGAGGTAATTTGAATTGTTTATACAACAAGCAGGGTAGAGATTGTCAATTTGGTTGAAAGATTGCTTGAAATGTAGGCAGGAAGTAGCAGTGTTGTAAAAGTTAATTCGAGTTTTGCTATGATGAGGACTCAAGTTTTTAAATTCTAAAAAGGTGTAGTAATTTTCGAAGTTTTAAACAAGGTTTAGCAATTTTCCTCGAGTTATAAATGTTTATATATATATATATATGTGAAATTTGTTGCATGGCTATAGAATTCGAATGATGTATCAAAGTATATAGTCATATGCAAAGTCACTGTAATACAAGGATGTCATTATTGGATTGCCCCTGTGGAGCTCGTGGAAATCTATAGATTTTTCATACAGTGAAACATACCACAGTAGAGACTTAGTAAGCACGGATCTGAAGCAGGCAGCTTCAAGACCCCATAATATCTTTAGGAAACATCCAATGACAAAATAATCGAATACAAACGTTCCTTAATAATAATAATATTACAGGTTGACATCGAAAACGGAGAATGAATACATAAAACATCTAAAATTACAGATGTCATGGGTGCACAATCTACAAAATTACGTCTTGGAAGGCTTAGAATTGGACACCAGGCAGCCTGACAGACAAAAACTTGTTTCAGCGGAGAATATACTCCATTTCGTACGACCCGCAATCAGCTTCCTTCCTCCTGAAGGTTATATTCGACGATATGACCTGAAGAGCTGGAACCATTTTCGCTTTTATAAGCTTCCCAACTTGCCAATATGTAAAATTATAAATATTAGATATTAGATATCAACCTCCCCGATAATGTATTTATTAACTTAATTTATAACATTAGAAATAATTAAAAGTTATATTATTAATGAATAATTATCTTTAAAAATTATATATTTTATGGATAATTATATTGTTTCGTGATATTAATAATACTAGAGTTTCATAACGTGCATTATACGTTAGCATGATTTTTTTGATCCATCATTTATAATAATTTTATATTTTATTTTTTAAATTTTTACCATTATAATATTTTATATAATTTTAAATTAATATTTGATATTTAAATATTATATTAATATTTAAAATATTATTTATATAATGTTTTCATCCATTCATTTTTAAAAAAATAGAGCAAATATTTATTTATCTATTTGATAGCAAAATCTCTTTGTAGACTGCATTTTTTATCTATGTTGACAGCGTGGAGCCAGGAATTTAATCAAGAGGGCTAAAAATTTAACATAAATATATATGAAAATAAACTAAAATTTCATTAATAATTCATTATACTAACATGTTTACAATAATTTTTAAAGAAATATATATACTATTACTAATATAAACGAGAAGTAAGTTGAATTCTTCGATTTTACATGTTTTGAAAATGTTGTAAAATTTTTTCTTCATCAATTACTTTAAATATTTATTGCTCGATATAACACACTATCATGTCATTGAACCATTCATCACCTATCTTATTCCACAAATTTGTTTTAATAATATTCATTGCTGAGAATGCTCTTTCAACTATTGCTATTAAAATTAGTAAAATTAATGCCAACTCGATGAGATGATAAACCAATGGAAAAATCAAATATTTATCTATTTGAATCATCTTCACAGCAAGACTTGCAAGATCTTGACAACTTGAGAAGTCATTACTATTTCTCATATGATAAACATACATTTCAAATTGTTGTTTCAAAACTACACTATCAAATATCGAGAAATCCTCCGAATAAATCTCAGCAAGTTGAAGAAGTATGTCACAATCAAATTTAGCAAAGGAGTTTCTCGGGTTAAGACTTGCAATACATTGCAATAATTATGTAGATGTTTCACTAAACCAGTTGTTCATCTCACCAATAATCAAATCAATCGTAGCAATAAAGATCTTAGCATGATAATGATGATAGTAAGTAACAGATTGACCTTCACGCCTTGAACAACCTTTAATTGGTATCATAAAATTTCTTTACATCTTCTATAAATTCATTCCATCCATTTTCTGTCAATTGCTGAAAAAGATCTTTTGCATTCATGATCAAACTCATTGCATTAATAATGTTTTGATCTTTTTGTTTTAAAGAAAATGATAACTCATTCATTAAAGCCAAAACTTTCATCATCAAATGCAAGATGAACCAGGGTTATATAATGTGAACCCCATCGAGTATCACCAGGCCTTATAAGATTAATTTCCTGATTTTTACCTCTTCTTGAAATTATTCACCTTTCTCTAACTTTTCCACAATTTTCTTATGTTACTTTTGAAGTAATGCATCTTTTCTTTTATAAGAAGCACCCACGATATTCACAATCATGCTAAGATAACCAAAGAATTCACTAACAATCAAAACATTCTTTGCAATAGAAACAACTACTAATTGTAATTGATAAGCAAAACAATGACCATAAAAAGCACATGGATTTTCATTCAAAATCAGTGTCTTTAACCCATTAAATTGCCCTCTCATATTTGATACACCATCATATCCCTGACCTCAAAGTTTAGAAATAGATAAACCTTATGTAGCAAGCAAGCTATCTAAATGCACCTTTAATGAAGAAAATGAAGTATCAATAATATGGTCAAGACAAAGAAATCTTTCCATAACCTCTCCTTCTTTGTTCACAAATCTTACAATTACAGCCATCTGCTCTTTTATTAAGTTATCACTAGACTCATCAAGAAGTAAATAAAAATTATTATCTCCAATTTCATCAATAATTACTTGTCTTATCTCTTTTGTATAAGCTCTCACTAAATCTTTTTGTATTTATGGAGAAGTCATTTGATTATTTCCAGGAGCATTTTCATAAAGCACAGATTTAACACTCTCAACCTCATCTCCATACCAATTCAACATTTTTGGAAAGTTTCCTCTATTTAAGGAGTCAAAAGATTCATTATGACCATGAAAAGCATGACCTTTTAATATAAGAAACTTTACCATACGTAGAACAGCAGTTAAACGAGTTCTATATGCAATCTCCATCTCTTTACTATGGCTAGATAACACATAGGACACACTTTACCTTTGATTTTTAAAAGCTTCACAATGTTGCATAACATTATTATGATCACTATTAACTTCACTAACATGATCATTAAAAACCTGAATACCTTTCTTCCAATTATTAATCCCTGATGTTGTGAACATATCTTTTCCAAATATACTACCTAATTGCTTAAAAATATAACAATAAAAGCAATAAGTGGCATCTTTTTCCACACTGTATTCTAACTAATCAAACTTGTCAAACCATGCTTGATTAAAATGCCTAAATTGATTTCCTTATTGTTTTCGAGGAAAATTATAATCAATTGGTCGACATGGACCCTTCAACAAGTATTCCCTTCTCACTTGATCTCTAATTTCTAAATCATACTCTTCAATTGACTTTTGAAGCCCTGGATCAGCAATAATATCATTTAGATTAAACTCAGCACTAACTCGAATGTTCTTTTATGTAGCAGTACTTGCTGCTTCAGATGACGAGCTTTCTCTAGATTCAATATTACTCTGTATAGATTTAAAAAACCTCTCCATATCTATAAAAGATGATTTAAGAATGTGTTAATTAATAAAATTAACCTAAATTATAAGTTTTTATTTAATTAGTTTTTATTCTTCATAAATATTTATTATTGCATAATTAATTTATTAACCTAATATAATTATTTTTAATTAACAATAATTTTTTATTAAATAATTATAATTGTAATTTAATCTAAACTACTTATTTTAAATTAAATTAAAAAAATTAATTTTATCTAATCAATATAATTAATGAAAACAATCATTCTATATAATTAATCTAAATAATTTTTAATTAAATTAAATTAATTTTAATGATATAAAAAATTAAACTGATATTATCATAAACCCTAATTTAATTAAACTAACATTGAATGAATAATATAATAAAGTTTAGAGAAAAAAACAACTACCCTGTTGATGGGGCGGTAGCAACAACAAGGAAGTAGTAGCAATGCAGCAACAAGGAAGTGGCAACAAGGACAAGGAGTGGCAACAGCAAGGAAATGAAGAAAAAGGGTAAAGGAAAAAAGAATGATCGGGGAGGAAATTAAAGGATGGGAAATTAAGGAAATGGTGTCCTAATACTAATACAAGAAATTGGGAAAATGATCTTCTCTCCTACAGCAGCCCATCAGCTCCAACAACCCACTAGCTCCAGCCTTATACCCAACCCCCCCAACCCCCCCCAAGCCCAAGCTCAAGCCGGGACTTCAGCCCCCAGCCCCAGTAGTGGCTTCACCTCGGTATGTTGGTTCCTTCTTTTTTAGATCATCATTTTTGACTAATATCTTTATTGTTGAGCTTGAAATCTCTTTTGATAATACAATATATAGTTATTCATTTAAAAAAAATATCTTCTGGTAAATATACTCCTACATTTGGTATTGTTTATCCATGTCCTTATTTATAATCATTGCAAAACATAATCATACTGGAAATTGCTTCCTTTTAAATTGAAATGGATATTTTTCACTTTTTGAAAACATAAAGTGTATTCAATATATTAATAGTCATATAAAAAATCAAAAATTGAAAACATAAAGTGTTAATTCTAATAGACTTTATACAACATAATATAATTAATAAATATAATTACAATCATAAATTTAAAATATATGAATGATACTAATAAAATATTATGATGAAAATATAATTGAAATAATATTTTTTAGGTAATAAAATTATACTTTGAACTAATAAATATATTTAAATTATTTAAATTTGGTTTTTAAATTTATTATAATTTTTAAAAAAATGAACAACATTTTTATTGGGATACTAATTTACTAATTTAAAAAATGTAATTCTATCATATGATTCTATCTAGCAACATTAATAAACTAATATAAGGTCAAGTCAATAACATTCATAAAATAATATATTAAACATTATATTATCCATAACATAATATAAAATCTATAATATATTCATTATATATTAATTGATATACTTTAATTAATTAACTAATACAATAATTATAAATTAATAGCTTTATTATGTGCACTAATTCATATTTGTAATTTTTTTAATTTTACTATTAAAATAAATAAATTGAAAATGTAAATTAGGTACATAAATTGAAAACGTAAATTAGTATTATCAATTTGTAATTATTGTATTATTTATATTTTATATTTTATATTATATATATTATTTTTATTAGATAAATATTACTAATTGTATTTTATTTGTTAGGAGATAATTATTTTATTTTTTATATTTTATTCTCTAATTTATACTATTTATAAAGATAAAAACTATTAATTTTATTTATACTTATCAGCTACTAAATTTTATTCAAATATAATTACTATTAATTTTATTTTTATTTATTAATAATTAATTATTTTATATATTATATTATATTATCTAATTTTAATCTAAATAAATTTTTTAGTAGATAAATACTATCATTTTTAGTAGATAAATATAAATAATAAAATAAATTTTTGGTGGATTCAATGGTATTCTTGGTAGTAACACTTATTTATTAGCATGTTGCCCAGCTGTTATTTCAGCATGTATAACATTTTTTTAAATCTTCTGTATACCATTCGAGTTCCATTCCATAATCCATTTGATACATCCAAATTCTTTAAAAGTATTATTGGGCAATTAACTTTTAACTATAGTTTATGTGGTGGGATTTCATTTAGTTGCAAGCTATTTAGAAATTCTTCGTGATAATTATGTTGACATCATCAACTGTATAGTCATAGCTAAGGTACACTTAAGTCTCTCCCGAGAACATATCTATCATCATCTAATTTAGTTTATCTACATATTCATTCTTCATTGTCAATATTGTATGGTTTGTCATGTATTTTGATGATATCAAGTTCTTAACAAAATCAGGAAACACATTTTGTATCAATGCCTTCTTCTCGCATGAATCTTTTCTATCATCTTATACCACTATTTCATCTTTTATTATTATATATCCATTATGAGTTGCAGGCTTTTCCCCATCCCCACTCTCTATAAGAAATCACTAAAGGTTACGTCTGATCTATCTTGCATGTTATTTGTTAATTTGGGCACTTTCATTTTATTCCAAATATATGATGTTACTAAACTTACATTAATTGTTTCTTGCCTTGTTCATTTGGGGACCATTGACAATACCTGTCTAAAGTCACGTCCAAATACCATCACTCTTCCACTGAATGGATTATTGTTATTCATTATATCTCTAAGCATTCTATCAACTATCTCCATCGCATATTTCTTAGTCATTGGTGCTTCATCCTATATGATCATACTAGTTTTACGTAACAACATTACTAAGCCACTCTATTTTAATATACCATATAATGTTATTTCTATTGGATTGAGTGGAATGTTGAATCTAAAGTGTGTTATCTTTCCTCCTAGCATTATTGATGCTGCTACACCTGAAGTTGTTGTTGTTATAACTATATTTCCTTTTGATCTTAGATTAGCCAATAATGCTTGATATAAGAAAGTTTTCCTTATACCTTCTAGTTCATCTACAAAAAATATAACAGTGCATCTTGAGTTTAGTCTATTCATTATCATCGTATATGCATATTTTTTTTCCAAATTAAGCTTTAACACTGCATCAATGTCTTCTTATAGCATTTGCACTACTATCTCCTTTGCAATCTCTCTATTATTGATCTCCATTTAGCTAAGCTAGTAACTTTCTTTTATAGGCATATCATAACCTTTCATATCCTTACCTATGCTTATCAGGTGCTTTTGGATATCACTCAAAGTGCAAGCTATTTGTGTTTCTATCGAGTTCTCATACATTTTAACATAATCTTTAGCTATTGATTATAAATTATCTTCCTATAGTTTTTTAATATTTATAGGCTCACAATACACTAATAATGTTATGAATAATCTTCTTAACTTTAATGACATCTTGAATACTGTTGCCTCACTCATGCATTCTTCTATGCTCTTATCTGATTCAAGCAACCCCCTCATTATAACAACTTCCTTAAATATCAAACATTGCATACCATCTACTATAAGCAAGTCATCAAATGACTTTGAACTCTTGACATTATTTAAAAGTATCCTTAAATAATATCTTTCTCCTTCCATCGGGTTGGCTGCATTTACACGTCTGATAACATTTCTAGTTTTTCTTTTTATTCACTCTCGATTTTTTGCATTCCAAACATAATACTCTAGAAATTCCTTGTACAATAGCATGCTTGCTTCTTAACTTTTTGAACATGTAATAAAGTATTTAGTCAACATCATTTTTCACGTGAACTCATTGAAGTATGTCTTGCAAGTTTTGGTTATATCAAAATGTCACTGTATGCTTATTTGGTAGATGAAGTTATAGATTCACAATAGCAGGATAAATATCATTCATTTCAAACTCATATATCCTCCACATAGCTTATTGTGGTGATACCTATCTTGCATCTTGATAACATTGTATCTCATCTATTTGATTCTCTTCATCTCTAACCTGGACCGTTATTTTGTCATGCCCTTTATAGATATACTTATCTAGAGCAAACCTATTATAATTTAGCATATAAGATTAGTGAATTATTTCTTTTACTTTTTATGTTTCATTTATACAAATTTTTTACCATATTGTAATACATTATTGCATTAAACAAATTCATTACCTCTACATTGATATGATAATCATATCTTGTAAGCAAATATGGATTATAAGGCATAACCCATTTGTTATCAAATATTTTGTTTCCCTTTTTCACATGCAATATAATAAGAATGTCATTATTTTCATTTTATTAAAATATGTAATATACTTTTAACAACATGAATAATTTATTACCTGATGATCATTTTTATGTCTTCTATATATAGGGTATCTATTATGCCCTAACATTGTTTTGCTATTATATAATCTTGGATATTTGAATCTGCATCTTACTTCAATCATGCAAGGACATTTAGGATTTTCTTGCCCACATGGACCATGAAGCATATGTTTTGTTACACACATGTATAGGACTGGATACTTAATCTCATCTAGAATCTTTATCATAACATATTTATCAAAATGATCTGGGCTAATCACTTTACTTCTGAACTTTAATATAACAAGATGTATGCATGTGGGAGACCTCTCTTTTGAAATTCGATGACACTCACATGTATTACTACATCACCAAATATCTTCTTTTTGTATAATTGATCTTTGAGATCCTGTAACTTTGCTTTGAAAACTCTAACAATCAAATGTAAAACTTCTGATGGTTTTATTCCTAGTCGTATATTCTTTACTATCTCTTCATATTTAGGATTTCATGTTATTGTAATAAAGAGATCAAACTTTCCAAATGCTTGCACTAAATCCATTGCATCTAGGTATCTTCTTTATATGTCTCTAAGTCCTTTAATATGATTAACTGGCAAGATTGCTCCTTTCCCTACTTGTTTCCCTCTTATATCCCATGCTTTGATACTGTCTATTATGCCTTGGTATAGCTTAGTATGTATTACTGATTATTGTATCTTATAAAAGTCAAGTCTTGTTATCTCTAATTTGATATACATATCCACTACAAATTGTTGTAAAAGTCACCCAGAAAGCAAAATTAGAGATGGTTCATCCTCTCTTATTTGGAAATAGTAGCAATAGTATTCATGACGAGATACATTTCATAGATTCCATGCCTTTACACCTGTGTTTAATCATTCATATTAATTATATATATTTTTTCATGTAAGGAACATTTTCAATTTTTGATGAATTAGATTATGTATTTAATTTTAAGCAATAATATACTGACTTTGTCCCTCTCTTGCAATGATATTCTTTGTTGTTGTCTCTATTGTCATTTGCAGACTTTGATTTTCATTTGTAGTATTTTGTTAATTCTCATCTTTTTGATATCTTGGTGTCATCCACTCTCTCCTCTTGGAAATAAAATTAGATATTGCAATGCATCATAACATCCATAGAAATGTTTAACTCTATATTATTATCTTGAATGAGCCTGTACAATTATTTCTCTATCTAATGCTCCATTTGGGTTATTACCTTCAACCCATATACTTACTACATCTTCTTCTACTGGAGCTTCATATTAATGATTTGTTCTTGTATTCCTTTTTTTTATCCAGATGTTAAGGTTATCATAGGATTCATAAATATTAAGTCTTCAAAATATCTTAATATAAGAATTTTCTTCTAGAATTTTTATTAGCCTCCTTATATTTTCTTCACATAAAGTCACATTCTTCATTGTCTTCATTCTATTTTGCATCTTATTGATGAAGTCATAGAAGTATAATTGAAAATATCATGGAATGCCACCTATTTGTACTAATTGTAGCAAGTCATGGTATATTTATCCTTGTGCTTTAAATATGTAAACTTCATTTCTATTTGATATTAATTCCTTATCCAAATTGACACCCAATGATGTGAATACAAATAAGTTATTATATAACCTACTATTTGCTTAGAATTCTTTTGTTTCTTTTGAGTTTGAAGTGAATAATTGCAATAATTCTTTCAGTACATAGGCTTTAGGTAGTTTGACCTTTCCATTTTGACAGTAAAATGTTGGTTGGTGGTTTATGCTCAAATCTTTTTGTCCCATAGTAGTTGCAATTTAGAACTTGTTTCAGCTTATATAAGGTAGAGTATACATGCTCATGTATTTTATTTCCTGCAAGTTAAGTTCATACGCGTTAAAAATTATTATTATAATAATATTAATGTTAATGTTTTAATAAATTTTCCATTTACCTTTTATTCATTGTACTTTCAATTGAGCATTGTATAACCATTGTATTCTTTGTCACTTTGTATTTAGATTTTCATTGTTAAATATTTCATTCACATGTAAACTTATGATGTTTATTCTTTTCTCATTTTGCTCTTTTTATATTATCTCTTATTTTATGTTCATCAGTCATAATTTTATACTTCTTTTTAACCTGAAAAAAATTATAAATTTGATATTTTATTGGTAAAAAAGTGAGATGAAATTTGATAACATCATTTTATCTTATCATTTTTTATCTTTGTAACTTTAGACTATGGATTTGGATGATTGTTGTAGTTGGAGTCACTTTTACCTAATATTACGATAAAATTAGAACCATTAATTTATAATTGAATAGTCTTAGTTTTTGTATTCAATATATTAATAGTTATATAAAAATCAAAAATTGACAACATAAAGTGTTAATTCTAATAAACTTTATACAACATAATATAATTAATAAATATAATTACAACCATAAATTTAAAAGATATGAATGATACTAATAAAATATTATGATGAAAATATAATTGAAATAATATTTTTTAGATAATAAATTATACTTTGAACTAATAAATATATTTAAATTATTTAAATTTGATTTTTAAATTTATTATAATTTTTTAAAAAATAAACAACATTTTTATTGGGATACTAATTTACTAATTTAAAAAATGTAATTCTATCATATGATTCTATCTAGCAACATCAATAAACTAATATAAGGTCAAGTCAATAATATTCATAAAATAATATATTAAACATTATATTATCCATAACATAATATAAAATCTATAATATATTCATTATATATTAATTGATATACTTTAACTAATTAACTAATACAATAATTATAAATTAATAGCTTTATTATGTGCACTAATTCATATTTTTAATTTTTTTAATTTTACTATTAAATAAATAAATTGAAAATGTAAATTAGGTGCATAAATTGAAAACGTAAATTAGTATTATCAATTTGTAATTATTGTATTATTTATATTTTATATTTTATATTATATATATTATTTTTATTAGATAAATATTACTAATTGTATTTTTATTTGTTAGGAGATAATTATTTTATATTTTATATTTTATTCTCTAATTATACTATTTATAAAGATAAAAATTGCTAATTTTATTTATACTTATCAGCTACTAAATTTTAATCAAATATGATTACTATTAATTTTATTTTTATTTATTAACAATTAATTATTTTATATATTACATTATATTATCTAATTTTAATCTAAATAAATTTTTTAGTAGATAAATATTATCATTTTTAGTAGATAAATATAAATAATAAAATAAATTTTTTATTTAATATATATTAGTGTAAAAAATAAATTTATTAATTGTAATTAGTGTATTATTTTATATTTTTGTTAAAATTTTTTAATTTAAATATTACTTTTTAAAACTTATCAAAAATAAATATAAAAATGAATTTAACAAATATAAATAATAAAATAAATTTTTATTTAATGTAAATTAGTGAATAAAATAAATTTATTAATATTAATTAACATAATGCTGAATTAAATTAAATTTTATGTAATTATCTTATTAAATTTGAAAAATAGATGCCTTAATATGAATTAATATAATATTTAATAATTATATCACTATAAAAATTAATAAATTGAAAATATAAATTAATATATAATTTAAAGATAAATACTACTCATTTTATTTGTATTTATTAGCTACTAAATTTTATTCAAAGTTAGAAACTACTAATTTTATTCAAATGTAAATACTACTCATTTTATTTCTATTTATTAGCTACTAAATTTTATTCAAAGTTAAAAATTACTAATTTTATTTATATTTATTAATTATTAAATTTTATTCAAAGATAAATACTATTAATTTATCATTAATTATATATTCATTATTAAATATCTTATTATTAAGATAATTACATAAAATACAATACAATTTAATATTATGCTAATTAAAATTAAGGCATCCATTCTTCAAATTTAATAAGATAATTATGTAAAATATAATTTAATTGAATATTATGTTAATAAATATTAAGCCATCCATTTTTCAAATTTAATAAGATAATTATGTAAAATATAATATAATATAATTTAACAACATACTAATCACAATTAATATTGTTAGACCCAGGATTTTGATGTGTGTGTCACGTGTGAGTCAATTTAAATTATTTACCATTTTTAAGTATGTTTTTGTGAATGGTACGAGCATACCTAATTGCTTTTGTTGAGTGGTACAGGCATATGACCAATCGTACCAAGTTAGTATTATTTGCTTGAGCTTGGTACGGGTGTACCATTGATTGGTATGGGCGTGCCATTGCTCACAGGAATTTGGTTTATCAGTAAACTTGTTTTGGTACAGGCGTACTATTAGATGGTACGACTGTATGATTGCTCGCAAGAAAATTGTTTGTTAGGAAAAATGTTTTGATACGGCTGTACGTCGTACCTAATTTCCCTCTCATTTTTAAAAGTATCTTTTTAAATTGGTACTGGCGTACCATGTCTGGTACGACCATACGTGACTTAGTAGAAAGGTTTTAAACTCTTTCTAATGGCTCTTTTAAATATAGAACTTGCATATCTTTCAATTTAACGACTAGTTTTGTAGAGCAATTAATTCATTGAGCTTCTATCTTCAAGAACAAGTTGTAGTTTGGCAATTGTAAACTCTTAATTGATTGTATTTCCATAACCTAAGAGTTAGGTTTTTATTATTGTCGATTGGTGTATGATTAATGTGTGGGCATTAAGTTGTAATTAAGAGTTTGTAAGGTTAACTATTGTAAAGGTTTGAGTGTGAGCTTGAAAAACACTGGGGTTTAGGATTCAATTGTGGAATCTTGTGTTGTAATAGATTGATTTTAGTAGAACCCTAAGTTGAGACTTAGGATAAGTGGATGTAGGCAAGAGTTAGTGCTGAACCACTATAAATCAAACACATGTTGCCATTTCTATAAGGATTTCATTTGGTATCAGAGCATTGGTGCTCATTTGCATTAGAAGTAAAATTTTAGAGCAAAAGATCCTATGGCAACCAATGAAAGTCAATCATTTACAAGACCCCCCTTCTTCGATGGAACTGATTATCCATATTGGAAACACCAGATGGAAGTTTTCTTGGACAGCGATGGAATTGAATTGTTCGACTTGATGATGAATGAGTTCTTACCTCCAACAACCATAATTGACGGTGTTGTTTCTCTTAAAGTTATAGAAGATTGGACCAGGGAGGAAATGAAAGCAAACTTTTGGAATAAAAAGGCGATGAACATACTGTATTATGCTATAAGTCGTGAGGAATATGGTTGAGTATCATATTGTGTCACGGCAAAGCAAATATGGACTGCTTTGGAGACTCATCATGAAGGAACTAATCAAGTTCAAAATAAGAAAATCCAATTATTGACATATCAATATGAGTTATTCATAATGGAGGTAAATGAATCAATTTCTAAAATGTACAACCGACTCATGGTGATCACCAATGGCCTAATGAATCTTGGCAAAATGTATCAAAGAGAAGACATCAATAACAAAATCTTGTGAGTGCTGCCTAAGAAGGATTGGTAGGCTAGAGTGACATACATTGAAGAAGCAAATGACTTATCGGCTTTGTCAACCAATGTACTTCTAGGGAAACTCCGTACACACAAGATTACATTAAAACAAGAAGTTAAGGAAGACAAGCAGAGAGGGATTACACTTAAGGCTTTGAAAGAAGAAGATGCCTCTTCCACAAGCGAAGGGGAGATCGATGATGAAGTAATCCTCTTTTCCAAACGTGTCAAGAATTTGCTTATGAAGAAGAAGAAGCTTGAAAAGGATGGTAAGAAGCCATTCAAGCAAAGAAGGGACTTCAATCGAAGGGAAAATTTTTGAAGGAATCTAGTTGTTTGCTATGAATGTAACAAGGCGGGACACATAATGAATGAATGCTCTCGCCTCAACAAACCATCCAAGCCTTTCAAAAATAAGGCATTGAAGGCTACGTGGGATGATGATAGTGAATCAAATAAGGAAGTGTCCGGTGATGAAGGACCAATCAATCTTTGCTTCATGGCATTCTTGGATGATGAAGAAAACGATGAGGTAACCACATCATCTCAATCTTATTATAGTAATGATGAACTTGATGATGATGAATGTGGTGCATTATAAGAACTTTTAGGAAAGTATGAAAACTTAGCTAAGAAGCATCAATTACTTAAAGGTAAGTTTGCATCAATTTCAAAAGAGAAGATTGTTTTACAAACTGAATTTGATTTTTGTAAAATAAAACTTGAAGGCCTTGAAAAGGAAAACAAGATTTTAAAGGATGAAAATGCTAAGATCTTGAAAGAAAGGGATTTGTTGAAAATAACCTTTCTAGATTTGAACAAGGTGGTGTTAAAATCGATTCTATTTTGAAACACCAAAAACTTAGTAGTAACAAAGAGGGTATTGGATTTAATCAAAACTCCTCTTACACCCCTAAAACATGATTTTTGTCAAAGCTTCTACTTCAACACAAAAACTAAAGGATGTTAGAAAGAAAAATACTAATTCTAAAGCTAATAAAATGCATGCTAATAAGGTACATCATTGTTCATATTCATGCAATCATAATCATTCTCATGCATCTAAAAGGAAATATATGCATAATCATTCTAGATTTAGGAATGTCATATGTCATTATTGCAATAGAAAGGGGCATACAACCAATAGATGTTTCATTAGGAAGATGCATTGGAATGATGATATAAATGTTTTTAACCCCTAAGGACCTAAATACATTTGGGTACCTAAAAAGAAGTAAATGCATTTGTGTTTAATAGGTATGCTTGAGATCCAAGATTAGTTCAAATAAATGGTATCTTGATAGTGGATGCTCAAGGAATATGATCGGCAATGCAAGCCTCTTCTCCAATCTTGAAGAATATGAAGGAGGTAATATCACCTTTGGAGACAATGCCAAAGGTAAAGTTATTGGAATTGGTAAGGTCGGTAAGGATTCCAACTTTTCTATTAGCACAGTTTTATTAGTAAAAGGATTAAAACATAACTTACTTAGCATTAGTCAATTATGTGATATTGGTTTTAAAGTTATTTTTGATCATAAAGGTTGTTTTATTTATAGGATTAGTGATGATAAGCTAATCTTTCAAGAAGATAGAATAGAAAATATTTACATGATTGATTTAGATTCTATTCCTAACAAAAATGTGAAGTGTCTTGTTTCTATAAGTAAGGACTCATGGCTTTGGCATAGAAGGCTTGGACATGCTAGTTTTAAAAGCATTGGCAATCTCAGGAAGAATGAACATGTGGTAGGACTTCCAAAGATCAAATTTACAAAGGACAAAGTGTGTGAATCTTGCCAAATGGGAAAATAGGTAAAATCCTCATTTAAGGTGAAAAATAAGGTAACTTTGTCTAAACCCCTTCAATTGTTGTATATGGATTTATTTGGACCAACTAGAGTAGCTAGTTTAAGTGGTATGCATTATGCACTTATTATTGTTGATGATTACTCAAGATTTATTTAGATTTCATTCTTAGCTCATAAAGATGATGCATTTAATGCTTTTCAAAGTGTAACAAAAAGAATGCAAAATGAAAAAGTTAATTACATTTCTTCAATAAGAAGTGATCATGGAAAAAAATTTCAAAATAAAAGTTTTAAATCATTCTGTGAATTGCATGGCATTCATCATAATTTCTCATCTCCTAGAACGCCTCAACAAAATGGGGTAGTTGAAAGGAAAAATCAAACTCTTTGTGACATAGCACGAACAATGGTTAATGAGTATCAATTTCCATCTTACTTGTGGGCCGAAGCGGTCAATACCGCTTGTTATATCACAAATCAAGTTCATTTAAGACTAATTTTAAATGAAACTCCTTATGAGCTATGGAATTGTAGAAAATCCAGAATTTCATATCTTAAAGTATTCAGATGCAAGTGCTACATTTGAAACACCAAGGATAACCTTGGAAAATTTGATTCAAAATCTAATAAAGGTTTATTCTTAGGGTATGCAACATCTAGTAAATCATATAGGGTGTTTAACAAACGTTATTTGGTTGTAGATGTCACGTCTTTTCATTGCGACATGCTCCCGTAAAATAATTAATGATTTTCAATACATGAAAACCACTAATTACTTTATAAGGGATTCGTATGAAATGTTTTTTTAAATATTATGTTGATGTTTACCTGTTGCGCCGTTTTAAGTATTGTAGAAGTTTTAGTCCCTGTGTTACATTCTTACATTTACTACCTAACATATTAATTTAAATTGTTTAATCAATTTAATTTGCTTTTATTCAAGTCCTTGTCCTCAGTGAACTTCTGCTGAATTGGTCCTTTGGGAATTCCATGCTTGCCATCATCCACTAATCTGTGTTCATCAAATGACAAACGCTAAGTATAAAACTCAGTGGTGCTTAAACACATATCATAGAAAATATAAACAGTTATAACACATATATAACACAGGTTATATAAACCAGAACATCATAGTGTTAGTTTTTGTTTTTTGTTTTTTTTGTATTCATTTAGAATATGAATTATAATATTTCCAATGTATATCAATATTTTTATTGCTTTTCTAACAATATCATATCATAATTCATATAAATGCATAATTATTATGCTCTAACACCATCGTAAATATGTCATGGAATGCATATCATTAATGATCGATTTGCATATGCACATTATTGCTAATCATCATAACAAATAAATCATCATCATAAAATTCATGAGTTATGTCGTATATGAGAATGCATTCATGTTATGTATTCTCCCTCATATTTTTTTGTATCATCTCATTTCATTTCATTGCCCCTTTTTATATTCTAAGCCATTTTATATCATTTGCGCACTTAGTATTAGGTCTTACATTTCATTTCATATTATATTATGGTTCAATGTATTGGAACCCATTTCACATTCATTTCTTTTTCCTTTCCATTCATTTCTCGTAGGAATTCATTTCATAATGCCAAGTACCTCTTTTCCTTTATCATTTTCTTTCATTCATTTATTTTCTTCCTCCCTTATTTCTCCATGTCATGTCATAAATGTGCATATATCAATTTATGTTGCATGACATGATATGTTTTGCTTTATGCCATGATGTCAAATAAATATATGCAGGCATCATGATTTTATTGTATGTACCATACAATTCACATATCATTCATTTCATATAACATGATGTCCATAAAACATTCATTTCATATTGCATCTTTTGAAAAGCATACATATCACAATGCATCATATGCATATAAATTTCTTTTCATATCATATAATTTCCATTTGAATACTTGATCATCATTTTCTAGTTAATTCTAAACTTATTTACTTTGGTTATAAGTCTCAATATTAAAATTCATTAACCTTCATTCATTACTGGATATTATTATCCTTCATATTTAAATATTTAAATTATCATCCATAATAAATGGTATTTAAATATACCTTATTAAATAAAATTCATAACATATACCATTTTATTTTATCTTATAATATTTTAATCTCAACTATTTTAGAATTACGTACAAATTTTCGATTCATATTTTACCCTTAGAATTATAAAATAAAATATCCATTTTATTTTATTTACTTTCTTTCTATTTAATGTATTTAATTCTGTAAATACTATATTTATCCGCTAACACTCATTTATTTATCACATTATACCATTTCACCTTTTCATAGATATATTCCATAATTATCAACTATCAATTTTATTCATGATATGATAATATCATCATAAAAGAATCCTATCATTTAATTCCATTTATCAAAATAAGAACTCATGATAGAATATTAGCAAAATAAACATTGCTCCAATTAATCGTATAAATATGTCTATATGTTATTTAATAAATTTATACTATCATTCTTAATGATTATTTCTTTCTAATATCAATGACATTTAATTTAAATATCATCACTACTAGGTGAAATCATATCTAATCATATCATCTCTTATATATTATTATTACTAATGTATCATATCATAAAATCAACATCAATATGTTATGTTAATATCATATCAATAT
>CANYBF011455596.1:0-12229 GCA_948192965.1 Dalechampia spathulata | reverse complement strand
TGAATTTTATAAATTAATGCAATTGGTATAGATCCTTGTTTCATTTTATAATTATGAGTTTTTACTTCTAAAACAATACTTTCTAAAATATTTTTATCATTTAATGAAATTGACATATCTGGATAAATATCAAATGAAATGGGTCCTTCACTTAAACTTGTTTCTATAGATCCTAACAATGAATCTTGAAAAATTAAATGCCTTGCGTCTCTAACTACTGCTAATATACTCGTGTTTAATCCTTCATGTGTTAAGGGTTTTATACCAACTTGTATCATACCAATATGAATATACTTATATTTTTTACTCCTATGATGCTGCAGTGTTTTAGGTGATAAAAGCATTATCCTTTCAAAAGGTTTACTTAATTGAAAATCCCTTTCTTCAGTTTTATTTATATAATCAGTTTTAAAAATATTTAGCTTTGGAATTTCATAAATCTGTTTCTTATCTACTTTAGGTATTTCCCATTCGTCAATTGCTTTACAGAAGTCTTTCAATATTAATTCATTTTTATTTATTATCTTTTTTATCTCTGATGAATCTGAGTCGTCTGATTTAACAGTGCTAGATGATTTACATAAAAAAGTTTCCATTTTTAATAATTAATGTCAATATTATTAATCTTCAAATTTGGCTGCGGCCACTGCTCTCACTGTCCTAAATGCCTAACACGGCTCACACGGGACTTACATAGCATACCCAAAACCTTTTTCAGATTAATTATATTTTCACAAATTATTAATAATGAAATCTCTTTTTAGTTAATCCTCTTTTACTGTTCAATCTTGGACTTTTTATCTCCTAATTACTTCCACTGCAAAAGAAGCAGGCTCTGATACCAACAAAAGATTTATATTGGACTTACAAAAGAAAAGATTTATATATATATATATATATATATATATATATATAATATTAATATTAATATTTTGCATCTTATCACACAAATCCTCCTTTATTGATGATGCAGTGTTCCGTCTGTGTCTTCTGTAACAACCGCAACTGAAACCCTTTTTATTTTCCATTTCATTCTTTGGTTTCTTCAAGACAAAAACAAATTAAAATAGAAAATTAAAGGGAAAGAAACAGTCTTTTTGGTTAAAACAACAAACCAACCTATAGCTATAGTTATGTCAAGCCTGTATAATCCCAACTTTTCTCTTGCATGAGCTGCTTCTCCTCAGATTAGAACCACCCATGATGTTGACATGTAGTTTTCTTTCCACAAAGCTACCAACAAAGGTTGCTTTTTTTTTTCATTTTCTCGATTTATCTCTTGCTTCTTATCGATGTTTATGTTGTTAAATTGACCTATATTTTTTTATTTGATTTGCTTTTTGTAGTCAGTACTTATCAGAGTTATTAGCTGAGCATCAAAAGTTTGGGCCTTTCATGCAGATTCTTCCCATATGTGGCCAACTGTTAAATCAAGGTATATTTTGATTCAAATGGATTTTTGGATCTGGGTTTTCATGACTATGGTTGCTCTTTCTTTTTCCTTTGTTAATTGGCGTTTTTGTTGTTGCGTTTGATGTTCTTGAAAGGTAAATGTGCTTTTTCTTTTTGGTTAGTGTTAGTTGAGTTTGATTGTCACTAACTGATTTCTGCATATTCATTTTTGATTGCTTTCTTATTATGAGATTATGCTAAATGATCTTCATTTGATCATAGGCTTTTCTTCATCCTTCCTTTCTTGTAGTCTCTATCTTAGCATTACATTCAGTATATCAACTCAACGCTTGAACAATTTCTTAGAGCAACATCATTTATGCATCATCTAAATTGAGTCAGACGATGTTAGTTAAAGCTCTATACCAAACACAACTAATTTGTGAGCTAATCTAACTTGAAGATGAAGTGTAGCACTCTCGAAATTTGTAGTTTTCCAATATAAAATGAGCAGTACGAAATATTGACTGCCAAGTAGTTCATTTCTACTAAACTCAACCGAGTCTTAGTCTCAAAGTAGTCAATTGACCATGTCAAATTATTGTTCAAGTGTAGGAGGAACAAAAGCTTGGTCAATAATTATACAAATGCATTTTTTGAAGTAATTTTAGGTTACCTTTTTGCATTGTTGGTGCAATAGTTATGATAGGTTAAAATGAACGAATACATTAAAGTACCGGTTCCTGCCCATTAAGATGCTGAGACAGTTTCTCTGGGATAAAGTTGGCAACTTAAAAACCTTGGCAGAATTGAACTTAGCTTCACGCCTTTGAATTCAATTTTCACACCATTGAGTAATTGCCTAGTTAAACCCATCAAATTCAAGTAGATGATAGTCTTAAAGCTTTTAACTTTTCATTTAATCTTAATCAGTCTTGGTATCAGTATTGTGTTGACGATATTGTATCTTCATATATCACAGAAGGGACTCAGCAAGTAACTTCACTTAGTTTTATATGAATATACTATTCCTATGATAACTCATTATTTGCTTGTGAGTGGTTCAAAATTTAGGGCTTGCTAACTGATTTATTTTCTCTTTATTCTGATTTCATCTTTCTTCTGTTATATTCTTCATATTCAAGACTTCTTCCTTTTTTTGGGGCAGAAAATTTTCTAGGTGCACTGTTGCTTATAACATCCCCTATATGTATCTAAAGTTTTTTCCCCTTTTTTGCATGTAGAAATTTTTTGGGTTTCAGGAATGATGTCCAACCAAGGATTTGGTGATTTTGACAAACTGAGGCATAGAAGTTTGAGCCCCATGGCTTCATCAAATCTTATGTCTAATGTAGCTGGAAAAGGTTTAGGTGGCTGGAATGGCGTTCCTCTAGAGGTAATGATTTTTGCTAATTATTCACTTAGCATTTTGGAGTTCCTCTGACTGTAAATAACTTGGAATTGAGGCTGAGTTGTTATGCATTTTTTGTGATATACGGTCAGTTAACTTGGTATCTACTTGCTTACATTTTCACATTTTAGGTAGGTGAGTTGACAGGTTCAAATGTTTTTGTTTTCATTATCCGAAGCCATGTGACTATGATTTATCATTACAAATACTCGTTTAAAAGCATTACAGATTACTAGAGTACCACCTACGAGTAGTTATCTTAGAGTTTTACAGGTTTAGCACATTGACATTGTTTCTTCAACCTATGTATTTCATTTTTTTCTTTTTTTTTTTGGAAACCCAAATGTTCCTTAGTTCACTTTCATCTTCACTTGGCCTGAGTTTCTTGTGTAACATGTAGAGTACAGGAAGTTTACCTAATAACTAAAAATCATAGTGGCTTTTATGATATCAATTCTACTGTTTTCTCTGTTTTCCATATTTCTTCCTTCATAATGAGGTATAGCAAGTACTGCTTAAGTTTCATTATCACTAGTTCCATTCTTAAATTTTGGATAGTTTTACACTAATAATAATTCCAAATGCTTCTTTAGAGATTAAGTGGGCCCCCTGGAATGACGATGGACTGGCAAGGTGCACCTACAAGCCCTAGTTCATACACTGTGAAGAGAATTTTGCGTTTGGAAATTCTAGTAGATACTTATCCCAATGTAAACTTCATTTCTATATTTAGAGTTACAGTTTCATCATACTAAATTTGAATTGATCTTACCCTCATATTCTGGGTATATATACGATGGTGTTGCTTAACAAGGCTGTTGCTTCATGGTTTGTAGTTCAATTTTGTAGGGAGACTCTTGGGTCCCAGAGGCAATTCGCTAAAACGGGTGGAAGCCACCATAGGCTGCCGTGTGTACATTAGAGGGAAAGGATCAATAAAAGATCCGGACAAGTTACTGAATGTCACACATACATTTTTTTTATTAAAAGAGTTAATATTTTTAGTGAGCTGAAACTGATTGATAAATAAAACAAACTTATGAATGAATTTCTCTTCCCCTTTCATCTCCTTTTCACAATAGGTACATAAATCCTAATTATGCAATAGTTCATTATGATTCCATCTTAAAGGAAGAGAAACTGAGGGGAAGATCAGTCTATGAACACCTGAATGATCCACTTCACATCTTAATAGAAGCTGATTTACTTGCAAACATCATGGAAATGAGGCTGAGACAGGCGTAAGAAATTATAGGAGAACTTCTCAAACCTGTGGTATTAGCTTCTTCCTTTTTAGTCATGCTTAGTAATATAATTCTACAGTTTCTAAGAAATTTTACAATTTATTAGCATCGCTGAGCTGAACAACTTTGTTGAACTTGTATCCTAAAGCTCAAAGTTCATACACGAGTTATCTGGTCTTTATGCATGACTCACTTATCCATGTCTTTGGCGCAATTTAGTTAGGAAGTGCCCTGTATTTCATCACAGTGAAGAATTTCAATTGTTAATGTTTGAGGTTTACAATTCAAGTAATTCTGTTAGAGTTTAGTATTATGTGGTACCTTTCCTTTATGGAATTCTTTCTATGTACTCCTATAAAAGTTTCAGCTAAAGCATGAGTTGACTAGAACAATGAGCAGTTTTGAATTCCTATTTCCTGAATGAATTGATGAACATTTTGCGAACCCAATAGTACATTTCATGCACTTCATTTTTGATACCATGCTTACAATCATGAACGATACCGTCAGTATGAATGGAATGTCTCGTTTCTCTGAAATATCTTTTCGTATGCAGAATGAGTCGCAAGATTTTATCAAGAGACAGCAATTATGTGAACTAGCTATGCTCAATTCAAATTTCAGAGAAGACAGTCTTGGACCTAGTGGTAGTGTCTCTCCTTTTAATACAAGTGGAATGAAACATGCAAAAATCGTACGCTGAGAGAACATGCTTGCACCCATATTTATTGTATCATCTGTTTCCATCCTGTCACAGGATATCATGAGTACAGCTTCCAGGGCATCTCAATGCAGTACAGCTACAAAAACATAGATGAAAGGTTATTGCTGGTGAGCTTTCTGGTCGGGGGTTTCTTTTATTTGTGTCTACTTTTTTCTCCCAAGGTAAAAGACAAAAGTCTTACGCATTTTAAAAAGTTTTAAAAAAAAATTATAAAGCTGGTTCTGGAATTTAGCCTTGCTAGATCAGTTCCTTCTTTTTGCCCTCTTAAATGTAAAACTTTGATACATTCATTGGATTCATTCTTGTGTTAGCATTCTATGATGTGTTTTGGAATGTATACATATATAACACACTACATATAATATATATATATGTATAAATATATATCAATGTTGTAAGGGCTAGTTGTTAAAAAAGCCAATGAATATTGAGTTTTGTAGTTGTCATTATTGTCCTTGACATTGAATCTTTTCTATTTTATTCAGTTGTGTCATGAGAGCATTTTTCCTTTTCTTGTTTTTTTGAGACGTCCAATACAATAGGATTGGTAGTGTGATCAAATGAGAAGACTTTGAACAAGTCTTGTTAGGTGATGAGAGTGATCAAAGGGATGTGAAAGCTTGACTTGGTTCCTTTTCTTTTTTTTGGCTGTCATTTCATATTATAAGAACCATTTAGACCATGCCAGAATAAAGGAAAGAAAATGACAGGTATTGTTAGGTTTGATTTCACTATTGCTAGTGGTTGAAATGAGTGAAAATTTCCCACTTGTGACACTTAAGATGGCATGGATGAATGATGTCAATGGATCCTTCAGCTTTTTCAGGTTTCTTCCTTTTGGTCTTCCCCCATTGTCTTCACTTTTGCGGGGGCAGGTTTCCAATGGCACAAAGGTCATACTTCCATTACAGAATAGAGCATTAACATCTTATAGCAACTGATACCAGACCCATGGATCCGATTAAAGCAGCTGCTGCTAGAGCTCCGTGTCAACTATCCCATTACCTCAAATATGCAACTAGCACAGCAGCATCGAGGGGGAGTCCGTGTAAGGAAAGACTGAAAGAACAAGTACTGACCGAGTCGGTGAGCTTTAGACGTGGCTTCTCCTAGTGCAAGACCCTCAGCCAATGCGTGAGAGGCAACTGCTCCATACGAGAAGAATGACTAAAGGGTATGAATGCTCATTGGAAAGGCAGACACCGAAGGCAGATTGTTAGAGGATGTCATTTTGTGATTTACGGGACTCGAAATGCTAGAACTAGAAATATGGACAAATGCAGTAGCTACTGTAAGCAAAAACAGAAGGGGCATAAGTTTTCCTGTTCTAACTAATAGAGATGAAATAGAGAATTCTCGCTGGAGATAATGCATTAGCCCCTGCCCTCATGTAAGACTAAAATCAAGAAAGCTAACGTCAATAGCAACTCATTTATACTGGAGGACAACCATAAAAGCTACAAAAATTGTAGCAGCTGATGGGAGTTGAAAAGACGAAGCCTCCTGTAGTCAGACAGAGTAAGCATAGATGATGGAGGAGATGTGAAGGATGATTGGGTTTTCATTCATATAATCTTCTTCAACTAGTAGGGAGGCAGCGAGTTAAAATGAGAGACAGAAGAAAGTTAAGTTGTGAATGAGGCTATTGCAAGTTCCAACCCAACAACCCCTTCATCCCTTCCCTCTTCAGATAATGATGCTCAAATTTTTTTATTTTTTATAAATTAAATTCATGACTTAGAAATTCTATCAATTTAATAAATATCTAGACTCCAAAATATATGTAAAATTTAAATTTATAAATTTTAAATTTTTTTATTTAATTAAAAATATAAAATCTTTATATTTTAATAACATTCTTGTAATAAAATTTAATAGCTTACATTTTTTTATAAATAAAAAATAAAACAACTTGAGGATTCGAATTTGAGTTTCAGGGAATTTAGATTTATGAAATTATCATGGATGGAGGCTTTTCTTATTTAAGGGTAGAATATATTTATTATTTTATTTTGGATGTAATATGTGAAACACATTTCATATACAAGCATCGTACTAATTCTTGTCAATGGTTAAGATTTATATCGATGATAAAAATAAAGATGAACATTAGATTGATTTGGTTATTGAATTGATTCAAATCGAATTTTTATTAATTTTAAAATTTATTAATCAAATTGAATGATTTTTATTTATTTTTCAATTATTTCTATTATCAAATTAAAAATTTTAAATTTTTCTAAATTAAATTTAAAATTTTTAAATTGAATCAAATTAAATTTAATTTTGCACACCCCTACTATGAGAATATTTAATATTTCATAAACCGTTTTGATTTTTTAATATGATCAAATGATAGAGCTTTAAGATTAATGAATGCTATTTATATTGTTATGGTGAAATATTTGTATAGCATATATTGTTAAAAATGATTAGAATTGATTTAATTATTTATAAAGAGATTTTCGTTGAATTTATATTATAAGGTATTTTTATTATAAGGTTTGTCATTATGACATATAAAAGTTTATTTTTATTTTCTAATTAAAATTATTATTAGGGGACGAAGTACATGGGATTTGGAAGCTTAAAAGTCCTGTTGCCTGAGAATTCTCCCTGAAGATCACTCCATTGGTCCCCCACATTCCCCCATATTCTGTACCCTTCTCCTCCTATTTGCTTTCTTGTTCCTGACTTGTACGCTATGGCTCCTTGTCCCTTGTTCCCTGCTGTCCTGGTAAAATAAGATAAATCGATCCATGAGCAACAACTCTCGTAAGAGATGAATTCTTTTCATACATATCGTTCACATTACGAGATCATAACGATGTGGAGTTGGGTTCCAAAATGACACGTTAAAGCTATAAGATTTGCATGACAAAAGTTTACCTCAAAATGAGTCGTTCATAGCCAACAAATCCTTGATCATGCAAATTATCAGCAGTCACCTGGCCAAGAGTTTCTTCGTCTCTGCCAGTTATGAGGAACACCTTAAATCCAGTATCGACCAGGTGGCTAAACAGTCCAAGTATGGCAGGAATAGCCGGGCATCTTCCCTTCAATGCCCATGCCTTGAAACCAGCTGGGTCATATGGGTCACATCTGCATCACAAATTACTTGAATTCTTCATACTTAAAAATATATGCAAGATATACCATATTGATCCTTACTGTTTAAATAATAATCACTATAATTATCATATTTAATAAAAAATAATATATTTTATAATATTATTATATGAAAATTAGATTAATATAAAACAAGTTAAAAAAGATTAAAGAATTTGATATAGGAACGTACCCGTATCTTTTGCCTCGGTAGTAAAAGAGATTAGAGATGCAAGTATCATCAATGTCAAGAATCCAAGCATCCATGGCATCTCCAGATAGAACAATTCCACTCACATACCTCAATATTTGGTCTACAATGAAGTTAAGGTCCCTCTCATACTGTCCTCCATTCATGTAATTCTCAATATGTCCCAAGCACTCTGCAGGAACCGTCCGCCACCCGTTCACATTATTTGCCTCCACCGCCAACCTCCAGCTCAGGCAATAACTCAAAGTCGATCTGTCCGGCAAGTTTCCCCTCGAGCATGGTTTTATAAGCCCAGTTGCAGTCCCCTTGGAAAATATTGCTAAGAAGACAAGTATAAATACCTCATGCAAGCGTTGCGCCATTGCCCGGAACATTGGTCTGAAGATGAAGAAATGAAAACAGGGGGAAATTCTCGGTAATAAATTTAGGAAAGATGGAAGCTGATGGATCAAGCTAGACAAACTGGAAATTCAAATATATCAGGAAAGTTGAGGACTGGGTCTTTATTGTATTTATCAATCAATCAATCAATCAATCTTCTATCCACTTTGTTTGAATAGGATCTAATTAGCTCTTTCAAATAAAAATTGAATATTCTCAATATTTACAAATACTTTCATTTTTAAATTAGATGTGAACTTTTTAATTAATTAAAAGATTTATAAAATGAATAATAAATTAAATTAATTATAAATATATTATAATCAATGAATAACCTGCTATATTGACATTGAATGGATTCTGTTGAATAAAAATTAATCGGCTCTAAATCAATAGTATTTTCTTAGTTGATTAAATCTGCAACTCCACAAGTCAATTTTATGACGGTGAGTGGCAAATCAAAGGAGTTCTAGAAACCAATTTCGTTTTTTTTTTTAATTAATAATCGATGAATTCTTTTATATTTGTTATTATTTTTGCTGAAATTATATATAAAAAAGGAAAGCAATAAATGTGGTAAAATAAATGAGAAGAGGAGATTGGGTAGTCGATGAGAATAGTGGCTAACTTGATTTTGAAGTAAAGAACATCGGAAAGATTATGGTTGGTTTGTGTAGCAAGTAAAGAACATCACCATTTCAAGCCAAACACCCATCTCAATGAATTAAGTGTTGCTTTTCCTAATTTTATATTTATAAATTAAATGTTTACATGAATTTTTTCAAAAAAAATTGAAATTAAATCAAAAAAAATAAGATAAACAAAGAGCTTTTACCTAATCAAGGACGCTGGAAGAAGGCTAGATAACGTTACATTGAGGGCATTGCATATTAAGAAATGGGAATATGCAACCTTTTGCTGCAAAATGACCCATCTGGGGCAAGCTATTTATAAGGGGAAACTCATCCCCAACACCCCATCAACGTTTTAAATCAAGAATACTTGGCTTTTTTTTTTTTTTTTTTTTAATTTTCCTTCCGTTCTTGAAAGAAATTGCAAGGATACAGGCAATGGAGGAGAGCAGTGGGTTGTTGCGTCAGTAATGAAATGCCATAACAGCTCAAATTCTTCGAGTGGGAAAGGACTCAGCTGCCATGCATCTTTTATATATCCTTCTTTCCTTAAAAAAAAAATAAAAGTCAAACAAAGTGTTGGTTGACTTTGTGAGAACGTGATAGACATAATTTAAAATATCAAAAATTTATTATTAAAATACAAATAAAATGTATGTGGAATATAAAATATATAGATAAGGCACTTGGGGAGTAGCTATTAGCTATCCGTTGGATCTCTTGTCCTCAACTATACACAAAGCATATGCTTAAATAATTGTTTCAAATGCTTTCATATAATTTTTCCATTCAAATTCACAATTATAATTATTTTATAAACATTAAAATATTATCAGGTCATCTTAATTTATATTTTATCAATATTCGATATATTAAATTTATATAAATAATTAATCAGTAATAACCACAATTAAAATAAATGGTTTCAAATATTTTGTATTTAAATAGATAGTGAAATATATTTGAAATAAATATTTAAATTGAAAAAGAAAAAGGAAAAGGAAAAGAGAAATGCTTACATGGATTCCATTGACACTGAGGAAGGAAGTGTGTTTCGGCGTATGAGATGCACGTTGAGTGGCCCATTAATACACCACTATTCATCCCCAACCCCCTTCCTTTTCAGGATACGCCCCCTTCTTCATATAATCCCATTTGTTGCTTCTTTCATTTTTATTTTTGATATTAATTTCATCAATTAATTATATATCTACACCTAAATAAGTCATATATATTTTAATTAGATTATGCTGATGGGTGATCGAGGATTATTCATTAATAATGATGCATAACATAATTACCATTTTATTGCAATAATCATTATATATTTTATTATTTTATTACTTTAAATATTCAAATATTTCATAATTTCATAATTTAAGTAAAATACTAATTACATTATTTATTATTATTATTATCAATTAATATTTCTAAAACATCTCTTAACATAAGTCTTATTAATGTTTTTCATTTTATATACTTTCATTGAAATATTTTATATTACTTGCATTTGGCCTTTTTCTAACCATCAACTTCAGAATTTTGGAATTATTTCCAAATTTTAGATATAACTCTATTTAATTTTTACTTTTTATTCTTGTCAATATTAATTTGACTTGAAGTTGGAGTAGTAAGGACATTGCTAATAGTTTTCTCTAGTATTGTATTCTCTTCTGCACTTAACATTATCATCTAATAAAATTTAAACATGAAATATGTTAAGATAACAACATTACTGAATAAATTATAACTTTAAATATGAAAAGAAAATTAAAGAATGTAGATTGAGAAAAGATGAATAACAGGAAAGTAGAAAGTATGAAACTAAAAGATTTTACCCTTAAGTTACATATATTGGAAAAAAATGAATTAAGAATATTCAGTTGTTAAAGATATATGAATAAAATGATCAAAATGTTAGTGAAAGTAAATAATAAAATCAAAATTTTGGTTTCATAAATATTAGAGGATATTAAATGAGAGAAGGATTGAATTCACTTAGTATATAAGTTATTGGATAATTAACTTACAAGGATTAAATAGGACTTTGAAAATGTGGGAACCCGTAAATTGTTACTAATATGACTACTAACATTATATTATTTATTGTTGGAGTATACTTTCATCATTGGAGCATCTATCTATAACTAAAAGACATAAACATAAGTACCCATAAAGGAGGAATCTCAAAGGCTATAAAATAAATAATTTTAAATAATAATCTAAAATCATATACAATAACTAAATTAAGTATAATAAATTATTAAATTAAAAGAAAAAATTGATATGATTAAGTTTCAGTGGGCTTCTTTTCTTCTTTTAAATTAGAATCTTTACTGTTGTCTTTTTACTGTTGCTGAACAGTGACCTGTCTGCCACCGAATCTGCTTTTTACTGTTGATGCTGCTTTTTACTGTTGGTGCACAGTACCTTGTCTGCCACCGAATCTTTTACTTGTCTGATTCAAATTTTTACCCTGAAGGAATAAGGTTCCTTCTGCCTTTTATTCTGAGTCTGAAGACGACTCTTTTTTCTTTTTTCCTTTTTTCTTTAATTTTTCTTTTTCTTTTATTTTTTCTTTCTTCTTTTTCTTTTCTTTTCTTTACTCGTTTTACTTTTAATTTTTATTGATGGAACATAACAGCTGTCTTCACTGCTGGACGCCTGTGAAGATGATGACTCTTTAATGGAGGATGACTAACTTGACGCTGTCGACTCCGAGCTTGAGCTGAGCTGTTTTTTAAGTCTTCGGCTGGTTGCCTTTTTGGACGAACCTTTACTGGATGATTCTTCTGCCTTTACATCTTGGATTTTTACTGCCCCTAGCTGACTCATCAACTGTTGACAAATCAGACTATACTCTTCTGGATTTTTAGCTGTTGCTAACAAAGCTTGTCCTTGAGCCTTTTGGGCTCCAAAAGTGGGCTTATCTTCTAACGTTACTTTACTTGCATACGAGACCATTGGAAATTGTCTCTGTTTAAATATCCATTCCCTTACTGATGCTTCTGTGTTAATATTTTTAAATGATCCCCACCATTTAATTTTATGTTTCTTTACAACTGCTGGAATAGTAGTTCCTGACATGTTTTGCACATCAAACAACCACTGATATACCCAAGGTAC
>CANYBF011455442.1:0-26402 GCA_948192965.1 Dalechampia spathulata | reverse complement strand
ATTATTATAAATAGGCCTTAAAGCCAATGTAAAACTCATAGTGGATCAATAGAGGAGTGCAATATAGTTGATTTAATAGAGAATTGCAAGTATTCTTAAAGTAATTCTCCAAAGCCTCCTTCTATTTCCCTATCAATATAGTCTATGTTTTTTACTTTACTTTATTAAAATTTAGCTACTCTTTATTTTATCTGTCTTTACTTTACTTGTTCATTTATTTACTTTCATTGTTATTTACTTCCATTGCATTTAGTTTATTTACTTTTTCTTCTTTTAAAAACAAAGCTTTACTTTAATTCTAAAATCTGTTAATTGTTTTCTCAAATATGATTAGTAAGAACTATAGAATGAATATATGTAGACATTCTTGGTTATATGAAGTACTTAATTCATCTTCACATGCTTGATCACCATGTTTGGATTCAAATTACTATTAATTAATGAGAGTTAGTAATAGTAGTGGAAGATTCATATAATTCACTCTAGTTAAAGGATTGATGGAATCTACTTCTTGAGAATGCTAATTAAGACATATGCTTCTTATGATTTCATGTTTGCATCTATAAGATGAGAGTTTTATGGAAAATAATGTGAGTATATATTATATAGGCATGAGAATACTATGTAATACAATAGAAAATGTCATCTCTACATTGGTTTGTCTTACATTATTCATGTTTAACTCAACTAATTATATCTTTAAAAAGCAATAGCTACTTTATTATTAAAATCTTTACTTAATCAATTTATGACATAGTGGTATTAGAAACCATTAAATCTTATAATAAGTATTGAAATGATACCAAAACTCCTTGAGATCGATATCCTTCTTGCTCTATACTAAGTCCTAGAGACTGAGGGATTTAATTCTGTTTGCAACCATATCTCTATCTTTTAACCTCTAAAATCCCTGCCTTCACCATGGCCAAGTTACCGACTATGCTAATTAATTAAAACTAACTTGTTTATAAATGTGTTTTATGTTTAGTGTTTAATGGTGATCTAACACTTATTATGTAATTCCTAAAACACTAGCTTGGGATTTATGTTAAAATGATAAATTATACTTATGGATGTGGAAAAATGTTGCATTAAGATTGAATTAATGTTAATTATGAAGATGAGATTCAATTGTTAATGTATAGGCTTTTACTTGAAGATTGTGAGTTTATGAAGGGGTTGCCTTGTATGATATGTATTTGTATATGTATGTGGGATAATTATTAAACTCGTGGTAAGGAGAGGTTGAATGTTAGGTGGACATGTTTGCAATAGGTGTCAGGGATGTTATGCTAGATTTGGAATCCCTTGCATGTATGAGGTGCGTAATGTGTGTGATGTGCTTCAAGGAGTGTTTCTGAGTGCTAATTTTAGGTCCAAATCTAGAATTGACTTAGGAATACATATATTGGTTTATGAGTATGGGTGTATGTTGTATGTTGTATATGAATTTTGAAGTCAACTTGTACCATTTAGGCTTAGCATATTGATTTATGCATGAAATGGAGAAGACTTTACACTAATATGCATTTTGTAGTAAGGGTGTAACATTTCTCTTTTTGGACCTTTTGTAATAAGAGTTTTAATACTTTCTTTAAATGATATAAAACCTCTTTGAGTGTACTATACTTTGGTATAAATAATGATTTTATTTAAGGTGATTAACATAACATCTCAAGTGCATAATTAAGGCATGCGCAAGATTGAGAATCATGATGAAACTTATGACATTCTTGATTCTTTTAAAAGCATTCAATGAAAGAATGTGAAACTTTCTTTATATGTATGAGGATATCTTTAAGTGTCTTTAATAATGATGTAATGCATGAAATTTTTGGGATTATTAATTTCTCATGAAATGCCAAAATTATGATATGTACTAAAATCTTATGTAGTATGTATTTCATAATATTGCATAAGTATTGAATTATCAAATGATTAGTGAATGTTACCATATGATTTATAATAAGTTAAAAAGGTTGAGATATTTTATAGAACATGATGGTTTCATGCTTGGTTGAATAAATGGAGGTCATAGGTTAATATTAGGATCGAATAACCTTCATTTTTTGCAGGACATATAGGCTAGAAATTTATGCCTCGAATTGGACCCCAAAATTCTCAGGGTCCAAAATTCCAGTAACTTAAATTGACTCATTATATCATATAATTGACGTGTTATAAGGTATTAATGCTTGACCATAATGTATAAACAAATACTACCTTGATTATACAATATGATATGAAGTAAAAACATGTAAAACATGCTTGTTAGTAGTATTGGGTGATAAATTAAATCTTAATAATGCTATTCTATCAAAGTATTCAAATCTTTAATACTAGGATAGATATTAACATGTATACATGATCGATATTTATATGTATTAGATTTGGATAATAACTTTTGAACATTCATATGTTACATAAGTCCATAGTATACCTTAAATGATCATTATGATACCACTTGAGTTTAATAATCGCCTTCCGACATGTAGACTTGACATAGATCAAATGGTTATTATGAACTTCACTTTTTAATGTATAATGGGAAATGTAATGTATGTACATTATGGAGTTATGTTTCATACATCATGATTAAGTAGAATTGCTGCATTAAATAAACATGATAATTATACTAATTATAGTTTCAATGGGAGTGTCATAGGGTCTCATGAGGAGTCACTCTACATATATATACATAGCATTCTGCACAGCATCTATCTTGTATCATAATTTTATTGATATATATATATATATATATATGTATATATATATATATGAAATGATCCTGATGCATCAGTATATACGATGAATGATGAAATGTACTTAGGTATGGTGAACTATTCTATTTCTTTAAAGAAATGATGAAGTTAAATGATATGATACGATATGACAAATGTTAATGGTTACCCAGTACATAGATATTATGATGGATTATGAATGAAAAGGGGTAAAGAGGATGTGCAGCATGATTACATGCACTACATCATCTATCTTGTATATGGAACAAGATCTAATATATATGGATGAATGTGTCACTTTACATACATATACACAATATTTTGCACAACATCTATCTTGTATCATACTTTCATTCTAGAAGAATGAAAGGAATTTTTTAATCCTTACCAACTCGATTTTGTTGACATATATATATATATATATATATATATATATATATTAAATGATCCTGATGTATCAGTGTATATGATGAATGATGAAATGTACTTAGGTATGGTGAACTATTCTGTTTCTTTAAAGAAATGATGAAGTTAAATGAAATGATATGATATGAAAAATGTTAATGGTTACCAGTACATAGATATTATAATGCATTATGAATGAAAAGGGGTAAGAGGATGTGCAACATGATTACATGCACTACATCATTTATCATTCATCTTGTATTTTTGGTAATTATAATAGGTAATAAGTGAATGTATATCGAGGTACATATTTATTATATCATTAAGTATTTATAGCAAATACTATGGTAACAGATACAGCTAATAAATGAAAATGACATTGGTAATTATGACAGGTAATGAATGAATGCGTGTCGAGGTACGTATCCATGATACCATTGACCTTTTGAGGCATAAACTATGAAAACAAATGCAGGAGACAAATGTTATTGATAATTTTTGTGTAAATTATATTGAATGATTTCCTATATGTATTTGGTTTGGTTATTCGTTATGACCTACTTCTTATTGTTCTTTTGATATTTAGTTTTTTTTGCTTTATTATTATTTTCCTTACATGATTCATAGCACCATTAAGTCTACTTAGTATTTCTCATTTGATGAACGCAGGTCCTAGTTGTTTGGGTGAGTTCGCGGATCCTTAGACATCAGCTATGGGTTTTATTCAACAATCATTTGGTTGGTGTCTATGACTTATGAGACTTGCTCTTAGCTACTGTTTGTATATGCAACTCTTGTATTTTTGTAACTTATAGCAGTAAAGTGTTGTATATAACCATAATATATGCCTATATGTATATCTACCACCATAATGTAAATGTTGAGTTATCTTATTATACTATCTATGTTCAAATGCTATACTATTTTTGGAATGATTAATGAGTGTAGTTATCAGTTGGTAATGATTTGTTGACTCTTCTCTTAAAAGTTTTAACTTGTACATATCCCTTGTAAAATAAATTTTAGTTTTCCATTGGTGCAAAGACTATTAACTATTTTACGAGAGCATGTCACCCCATTGTTGGGTATGACATGTTTTAGTGGTATCAGAGCTATAGTTTAGCTCAATACATGAATCACATAGATACGATTACTACCTAAGTTTGCAATGTTTCATAGCTAGTAGTTTTGTTGACTCCCTACTACTGACTGGTGTGATCTGTTATATGTTATGAGATTTATCATATTGATTGATAGGGTAGAAATTGCTGGTGAGAAGGGAGCTAATAATTTTAATCCATAAGAAAGGACCTCAGAGGCCAGGGATAAAGCTGAGGTGAGACAGGAACTTAGGGAACATGCAAGTACATGGCTTTAATTATGATGGCTTCTCAACTTTGAAGGTAAATGCTCTAGGATAAAAGCGTACATTACAAGAGGAGGAGGAAGGTAGAGGTAGACAGATGAGGAAGATGAGTGCAGGAGTTAGTTTTTCTTATAGGCCTAGTAAGTAGGGGAGGTTCAAGGAATCCTTTGTACCTTGACAATTAGGATATCAACCTCCATTATCACAATAACCTTAGAATGATTCTTTTAAACCATGTTCTGTATGTGGTCGACTACATTGGGGTGTTTGCAGAATGGGGACTTGGTTATGCTATACATATGGTAAATTAAGGCATTTTGTAAGAGAATGTCCTTTACGATGGATGATACCGATACATATAGTGGCAAAGGGTTAGACGTACAAGCAGAACCTAGTGGACATAGTGACTTCTGGAATTTTTATGATAGGAGATAGGGGTAGAAGCAAAGGTAGAGGCCATAATGGAGGGCCCATATGGAGTAGTCAGAGCTCAGTGAACCAGTTGACTGGTTAGGGAGTACAGACCAAATTTTATATGATGAGATAGAGGGATGATGTTCAAGCTACAAATGTGATAGTTGGTAAGTTTCTATTCATTAATCATGATGTTTTGGTGCTTTTTAATCCTAGTTCTTCTCATTTGTTTATTAGTTTGGGAGTTGCTAGTTTACTTGATTTGATTGAAGAGAGTCTAGGGTATGATGTGGTAGTATATAGTCCTTTAGCTTAGCATACTATTGATAATCAAATTTTTTGACAATGCCTAATGATTATACATGATACTCTATTCTTATCTAATTTGATGAAGATGCCCTTTAGAGAGTATGACATTATTTTAGGGATGGATTGGTTATTGAGATTTCAGGTAGTTATTGATTGTCAGAGGAAGGTAGTGACATTCCAAGATCCTACTTATGCTTCAATCAGAATTCAAGGATATAGGTTACAGGTTACAACTAATCTAATTTCAGCAACAATGGCATATAAATTGTTATTGCAAGGTTGTGATGCATCTTTGGCACATGTGATAGATACTCGAGTTGAGGGAACACAGTTGGCTCAGATACCTACTATATATGAATTTCTTGATGTTTTTCTAGAAGAGTTGTTAGGGTTACCACCTAAGAGGAAAGTAAAGTTTGAGATTGAGGTTATGCCGGGAATAGAACCCATTTCCATTACTCCATATAAAATGGCACCCACTGAACTAAAGGAGATAAAAACACATTTACTGGAATTGTTAGATAAAGTATTCATCAGACCATGTGTATAATCGTAGGATGCCCCAATTCTCTTTGTTTGGAAGAAGGATGGTTCTATGAGACTGTACATCAATTATAGAAAGCTTAATAAGGTTATTGTAAAGAAAAAGTATCCACTACCTTGAATAGATGATTTATTTGATTAGTTGAAGGATGTCATGGTATTTTCTAAAATTGATCTGAGATTAAGATATCATTAGTTATAGATGGAAGGTAGTAATATTCTGAAAACTGCTTTTAAAACAAGATACATGCATTATGAGTTTCTAGTTATGCCATTCAGACTGACAAATGCTTTAGCAGCTTTCATGGCATTAATGAACATAATGTTTAAGTAGTATCTCAATCAGTTTATGGTGGGTTTATAGATGATATCTTACTGTATTCTAGAACTCAAAAGGAACACGACCAATATTTATGTATTATTGTATAGATTCTACATGAGAAATAGCTTTGTGGGAAGCTATCAAAATGTGACTTTTGGTTAAATCAGGTATTATTCTTTGGGCATGTGATTTATGTTAGCAGGCATTGAAGAATGTGAGTGAGGTGCATAGTTTATTAGGTCTGGTTGGTTATTATAGGCATTTTGTTAAAGGGTTCTTTATAATTGTAGCACCGTTAACTATATTATTACGTAAGAATGTATAGTTTAAATGGACAGAGAAGAATCAAAAGAGCTTTAACTGATTGAAGAACTATTTTACTCAGGCCTAGTATTGATTTTACTGACTCCGGGCAAGGATTATGTAGTTTACAATGATGCTTCATTAAATGGGTTAGGTTGTGTGTTGATGCAAGATAGAAAAGTAATCACTTATACCTTGAGACAGTTGAAACCATAAGAGAGGAACTACTTTACGCATGATTTAGAGTTGGTAGCCATTATATTTGCTTTGAAGATATGATGGCATTATCTTTATGGGGAAATGTTATATTTATATGGATCATAAGAGCCTAAAGTACCTGGGAACACAAAAGAAGCTAAATTTTAAGCAGAGAAGTGGATTGAGCTTACTAAGGATTATGATTATCTTATAGATTATCACCCAGGGAAAGTTAACCTGGTAGCAGACACTCTTAGTAGGAAAACTTTTGCTTCAATACATCAGACATCATTGGGTTTAATACATGATATTTGATAGCTTAATGCTACACTCACTGTACAACCTGAGTTTATCTTAGTTGAATTATAGTTATAGGTAAAACCCCTGTTGCTAGAACTAATAAAAGGAAGCTATGGTGAGAGATGAGGAGTATTAAAAATAGTTGATGAAGGTTCAGTCAGGGTTACAATCTACTTTCGTTGTTGACTAGGAGGGTATGCTGAAATATAAAAATTATACCTATGTACCAGATGATATATGATTGAAGAGATAGATACTGCAAGAAGCTCATGAAATGAAATACTCTTGTCATCCAAGAGGAAATAAAATGTACAGAAACCTAAGACAACATTATTAGTGGGTTGGCATGAAGAAGGATATAGTAGAATTTGTTGCTTAGTGTTTGGTGTATCAGCGAGTAAAGGCTGAACATCAGTTCCTAGTAGGGTTACTTAATCCCTTACCAATTCTAGAATAGAAATAGGAGAAGATCACTATGGATTTTATTATTAGATTACCATAGACTCAAGCAAAACATAATGCAATTTATGTTATAGTTAATAGGTTAACAAAGACTATACACTTTTTTTTGGTTCAAATGGACTATAGTCTAAAGAGACTAGCAGAATTATATGTCAAGGAGATTGTGCGGTTGCATAGGATACCAATATTGATTGTATCAAATAGGGATTCTAGATTTACTTTAATATTTTAGGGTAGTTTTCAAAGGGCATTAGGTACACATGTCCACTTCAATACGACATTTCACCCACGGATGGATAGACAATCTGAGAGGATAATTCAGATACAGATAATATGCTTAGGACTGGCACTCTAGAATGGAAAGGCAGTTGGGACCATTATCACACCTTTTTGAGGTATGACATGCTCCCGTAGAATAATTAATGATCTCCAATTAAATAGAAACCATTGATTACCCTACAAGGGATGTAAAATTTTTTTTTACATGTAACCCTCATACTATGTTTCAAGTCTATAGAAATATTAACCTCTTATTACATACTTGCATTTATTGCCTTAAACATTACTTTAATTGCTTGATAAAATTATATAGAAACTTTAAACTAATCTTAGTCCTTGATGTTAAAGAAAGTTCTGCTGAATTGGTGCTTTGGGATCCATGCGCTTCAACCATATATTAAATTGCGTCCATCAAATGATGAACGCTGAGTATTTCACTCAGTAGTGCTTAAAAACATAACATAGGAAATATAATCATAAACATGTCATATACAATAACAAATCTCATAATCCAATTCATCATAATTATAACTTCACCATATAATCATATACTTTTTCTGATCATTTTAGATTTATCAACCTTTATTTGTTCTCTATAATACTCAAATCATTGTTCCATTATATCAATACCTTATTAAATTTATATCCATGATACATGTCACTCACTCTCTTGAAATATTACCTTTGTCATTTAATTTTAAAAACAATGAAATCTTAAATCATGTGTATTATATCATTTATCATATACCAATATCAATTATTTCATTTCATTTAAACATTCCCATAAAATGTTCATATTGAATAATCATTATAATTACCAACTCGTTTATAACATGCTTTAATTTCTTTAGTATATCATTATTACTTATAGGAATAACTCATACGTCAATAATTCAGTTCTCTAAAATATCATGTCATTGTGTTATCAACATTTAAATGTTAAAATCATATATCATCATTCCACCATAATTTCACAATAATCTAAGTTGCTTAAACACATGTCCAAAACCAACATCATCACTTTCATAAACATTTTAGGATATAATAAAATCCTGAAACTATTCATAAATGCCATCTTTCACTTTATTATGTATTCCTTTTATTAGCAAATCATAACATAATTAATAATACTAATTATTTTCTCTATCAATATTCAACATAAATGGCATCAATGAATGACATTATATTTTCATAATATTATCACTGTCTATGAGAATATGCTCCAATAACTATATTCCATAACTATACTCATTGCAATAAAATTATAATTATATATTTATAAATGTATCTATATCATTATCCATCATACCAAACCGTTCATTATTCAATGTACATATCCATATAATCATGATTGTGGTGCATTCATCATTCCATCATCATGATCATTCTTATTCTTGAGTGTAAGTTCCAATCATTTCATATAAACCATCATATAATAATGCAATGTGGCATGTAATATATATATGTCAATTTATCATGCACTTATCTTTATTATCCATATCATTTTGTTTCATCATCTTTGTAAGAATGACCACAAATTGCATTCTTTCTTTAAATAACATATCATAAAGAAACCATTATGTTTTCATATTATTTATACATGTGCACTCGTAGTGCTTTCATCATATCATCCACTGAACTTTCATAATGCATGTATGAGAAATGCTATCAGTGAGAATGCATTAGTGTCATGCATTCTCCCTCTTATTTTTCTATATCATATCATTTCATTTCATTTCATTTCATAACATTTTCCCTTTTCACATACTGGGCCATTTCATATCATATGCACGCTTGATATTAGGTCTTACATTTCATTTCATATCATTTCTATGGTTCAGTGTATTGGAACCCATTTCACATCCATTTCATTAATTTCATATCATTTTCCTTTCCACTTATTTCTTGTAGGAATTCATTTCATAATGCCCAAGTACCCTTTTTTTTCATTTATCGTTTCCTCACTTACACTCATTTTCCTCCTTCCTTATTTCTCCATGTCATGTCATGATTATGGATATGATAATTAATATTTCATGACATGATATGTATGCTCTATGTCATGATGCTATGGTGAACATATATAAACACCATGATAATGTATCATACACCATCCAAACTATACATAATCCATTTCATTTATTATCTATTTTATGCGTCATCTGTTTCATATAGCATCCATTTCATATATTCATTAATATTAACATAATGAAGATCACTTCCATAAAATAAATACATTAAAATATTTCTCATTCACTTTGATTAAAAGACCATAATATTATAATCCATCATTAATAATTCATCATTAAACATTCACAATAAAACATGACACATCATAAATCAACTAGTTCATTTAATATAATTATATACTATAATTATAGTAATTCGTACATTACTATCTTTTTACTATTCAATAACATATTCCAACACATATCAAACCTTCATACCCCTTTTCATTTTCTACTTTCTCTTATTATAACTTCTTTAAACTATTTCATATTTTGCTTTCTAACTTGTATAATTTATTACATGATATGTAATTAGTAATACATAAAATCATGTTGGAATTATACAATCATCAAAATATAATACTATACATAATTCATGTTATTCAATCAATATCATCAAATATAATAATAATCATTTCTTTAATAATAATGCACCATATCAAACTGCTACTATAATTTTGTATACAATAACCTTATTTAATAGATCATGATATCATGTAATATTATTTACATTCTTTAATAATTATTCTCAAATATTAACTATCAATCATAATCATGATATGATAATATCATGATGAAAAAGAACCACATTATAAGATCAATTCCATTAACAATTAATTCATGTTATAATAATAATTAGTAATCATCACTTTAATCAATAAAAAAATGCTTCAACATATTTTTACCATCAATATATCATATGTCATCATTAGTAATAATCATCTCTGTTATTTTAATAATAATTTTCATTTCAATATTATTAAGTATTCACATTTATAATTTGTATCATCTTGATCATTTTCATCACAGTATATAATATCATCATAACCTATGAATATGAATGCCATAATATGTATTATCATAGATTATAATATATACCATAAGAAATTTAGTTTCATTATTAACTATTATCCTTCATGCTCATTATATAATAAAAATATTATATAAAATAGAACATGTAAATACATGTCAAAAATCAAGGTAAGTTAATAACTTACCTATCGATCCAATTATAAGGAGTCGGCTAAAAATAGCACAAACCTGATTTCCAATTCCTTTTAAATTTCCAGTGGTTTGCATTGAATTTCCCTTTGAACCATATAAATCACAAATTAAACATTCATATTTAATTAACAACTTTAATTTCATTATTAATCATTTATCATTCTCATTTGAAAACATATACCTATATATAGCAATCAAATAATAATATAACACTTTAATCCATTTTCTGTATCAAAGTATTTCTTAAGAAATCATACTAATATTCACCATTGAATCACTGTTCATCACTGTTGAACTTTCTATTATAAATAAGAAAATTCTTTCATTATCATCACATTAATCAATATATATATATATATATATATATATATATATATGTATTCTATGTTTTTACCTCATTCCTTATTAACATCATATATTGATCATTTATTTATATCATGAATAAATAACTTAACAGCCTCTTATTAATATTCCACTCATATACTTCTGTTGCCATTTAATATAATATATTAGCACCTATTAATACTTATTCAATATCATCACTCAATTGTAAAACATTTAAATATCATCATATAACTTCTTATATCATGCTTATTTAACCTTCCATAACTATAAATCTCCCTCATTAACATAAACATTACTTAATTTAATCCATTAATCTTCTGGAACTACTATACATATAGTGCCTTATCAAATCTTATTTAAGAATTACTTAGATAACATCTTAACTTCATTTAAACACACCCTTTTAATATCACTGTTATTTAACCATGTAATTGCTAATCAATGACTTAGTTTAATGTGCAAATGTCCTTTAAATTATTATCTCAATCTTAAATTCCATATGTACAACCGTATATCATACACCTTTGAACTTTACTTAAACACTTTCATTAAATAAATCACATGTCTTAAACTTATTTATTTAAATATCACTTTCAATCTTATAATATAAACATTTTCAAGGTCACATGTCATTATTCACATTATTATCCTTTACAACTTTATTTTGATCCGCTATTATCAATATCCATGAAAATATTTGTATTCCATTTTCAAAGTGACATGCAATACTTTCAGAGAATACTTTTCATACTTATTTTAATATCCAATTAAATCTTATTTTGTGGTCACCATTAAACCGTATACTATCTCGCTATATACTTCTTTTCAATCAATAAAAATCAATTCTATTCAAACCATTTTATACCATTTATAACTTAACTCATTAAACTTCTTACAACCTTTATTTTACTTAATTAATAATTCCCTACTTAGTCCATAACATAAAATTATCGTAAATTTCAACATACTTACTTTTATCTTCCATTTAATTCATCAATTAAAATCTTACTTAAAATTATTTCATACCATCAATTTATCACTTCTTTAAACCTTCAATTAACACCCAATATACTTAATTATTTATTCATTTAAGTCTTCATCATCCTTTTGGCCGTATACTTCAAGAATGGTCCACTTTTCAATTGAAAACTTAACTTAAAACCATATCCCATTAACATGTCATATACCTTATCTTATATTTATTAAAATACCTTAATTTCCTCATTAATTCTTAGCCATAGAATTAAATTATCAATCATAGAAATTATTTACCTTATCCCTTAATCATTTAATTCAATAATAATAATCAATCTCATTAATCAATCTTAAATCATCTTATAACTTAAGTTAGTTTATCTTTTCTTAAGTAATTACTTATGAATCTTACCAATCCTTTAATTAAGCCTTTTAACTTACTATTTTAATCATTATTTATCCTTAAACATTCAGCTATATTAAGAAAAGCACTACACAACCTACACACACCATAATCCATTATTTTGATTAATTTTTACATCACTAATCAATTAAAACTTTAAACCAAAAGATAAAAACTACTAATCTATATAAAAAAAATTTGGCCAAAGCATGATTCAACATAAAAAATTTTGCCATCCCTTCATTTAGCACAAAAATGCATAAATCTAATGAATCTAACATTAAACCAAGCTCACCTTTAATTAACATAACTAAAAAGGACTAAAACTTGATCTTCCTTTTGATGTTCCCTCTGATCCATAAGAATTTGCCAACCAATACTTTATCTTAAGCTTCAAACTTTAAGTCATCTCCAAAAAAACATATGCATGTACCTTTCAAGTAAGATCCAATAAGAAAATTAAGGATTAGCCTTAAATAAATTATGGTTTTACAAAGAAGCTGATAGATTTAGTGATTGAAGCCTTTAAACTTAAAGGAAGAAAGAGATATGGTTCGGCCTTTACAAGAATAAAATAAAAGAGAGTGATTTTCAGCCAAGCTTTAAGAAACACATACAAACCTTACTAGAACTTAAAAAAAATCAAAGCTAAAGAAGTAAAGAATGATGAATATATTCAGCCCCTTCAATGAATAAGCTTCGGTTTCTTCAAAAACTCATGGAAAAGAAGAAGAAAACTTATGGTTTTATTACTTGATGAACATATGATTTGGCCTCTTTGAAGAATAAGAAGAAATGAAGATTTCTTAGCTAAAACACAAGCTAAACGTAAAGAGCATGTGATAGACTTGAAGTTTGTAAGGAAAATATAAAGAAGATGATGAGTATTTTTGGTTTTCTGAAGAAAAATGGAGAGGAAACATGAAGAAAATGGATGAAAGAAGGATATGGAAGAGGAGGAAGAGAGGATTTTTGGCCAAAGGAAAAATGAGAGTGTATTATGATAAAAATGAGACTCAAAACCGTATGGATAATCACTTAAGTGTAGTGCATGCACATTATAAGGTTGTACACCTTCACACATACTAAAAATACCCCTTAATACACCCTTGTACATATATTTATGCATATATTCCTCCCTTTCCATCAATCATATCCTTTTTATACTTATTTAAATACTTTATTTATACTCCCATACACATTACCATGCTTAAACAGTTGAATTATGCATGAGAATATATTCTTGTGAATAAATATAATATGCATGAGGTTATATGAATTAATATGAGTATGTATGTTAATATGGTAAACAAAATTTATGTGTATGTGAAATTAATAATTTATTTATTAGGTGAGAATGATGTATGTATATTTTGATTTAAGATATTAAACTAAAAATACACGTTTAGAACATATGTATGTATGTATGTATTATTATTATTATTAAATTGTATGTGTAATAAGAATAAGTGGAGATATATTATATTATATCTCTTAAGTAGTAGGATATATATATATATATATATATATATATATATATATATTATTCTATAATTAAATAATGGTATCGAATAAGTTAGTGGAGGGTGATAAGACATTGGGAATGCATGTGTTAGAGGAGAAGATTTCATCTTCCTTCCCATCTTCTTTCATATGGTAATTATTTCCTATTTTTGCCATTTTTCTCTTTTTGAAATTAAAATGCCTCTTTTCTTTGTGCTTGATTTCCATTCGGTATGATTAAGGAGTAAGGGTGTGACATTTCTCTTTTTAGACCTTTTGTAATAAGAGTTATAGTATTTTCTTTAACTAGTATGAAACCTCTTTAAGTGTACTTTATTTTGGTATAAAGCATGATTTTATTGGAGGTGATTAACATAATATCTCAAGTGCATAATTAAGGCATAGGCAGGATTGAGAATCATTACAAAACTTATGGCATTCTTGATTCTTTTAAAAGCCTTCAATGAAAGAATATGAAACTTTCTTTATATGTATGAGTAGATCTTTGAGTGTCTTTAATAATGATGTAATGCATGAAATGTTTTGGCATTGTTAATTTCTCATGAAATGCTTAAATTATGATATGTATCAAAATCTTATGTAGTATGTATTTCATGATATTACATAAGTATTGAATTATCAAATGATTAATGAATGTTACCATATGATTTGTAATAAGTTAAAAAGGTTGAGATATTTTATAGAACATGATGGTTTCATGCTTGGTTGAATAAATAGAGGTCATAGGTAAACATTAGGATCAGATAACCTTCATTTTTTCCAGGATATATAAGTCAAAAATTTGTACCTCGAAATGGACATCGAAATTCTTAAGGTTCAATATTTCAGCCACTTAAATTGACTCATTATAACATATTATGGGGTATTAATGCGTAACCAGAATGTATAAACAAATACTACCTTGATTATACAATATGATATAAAGTAAAAAAATGTAAAACATGCTTGCTATTAGTATTGATTGATGCTATTTTATGAAGGTGTTTATATTTTTAATACTAGAATAAATATTAAAATCTATACATGATCAATATTTGTACATATTAGATTTGGACAATAACTTTTGAACATTCATATGTTACACAAGTCTATAGTATGCCTTAAGTGATCATAATGATACCACTTGAGTTTAATAATCACCTTCCAACATGTAGACTTGACACAGATTGAATGGTTATTATGAATTTCAATTTTTAACATATAATGGGAAATATAATGTATGTACATTATGGAGTTATGTTTCATACATCATGATTAAGTATAATTAATGCATTAAATAAACACGATAATTATACTAAGTATAGTTTCAATAGGAATGTCATAGGGTCTCATGAGGAAGGGACTACTACTCCACCTCGGAGATTGGATAAGAGTAAAGGTGAGTAGGTTTATACTAGTCCTCAGAATTACTTCTATACAAGCTAAATAATGCAATGAGATCCAATATATATGGATGCATATGTCACTTGGCATACACATTTTGTACAACATCTATCTTGCATCATACTTTCATTCATAACTACATGGCATGACATATATATATATATATATATATATATATATATATATATATATAATGATTATGATGCATTAGTGTATATGAGTATATGATGAATGATAAAATGTACTAGGGTATGGTAAACTATTCCATTTCTTTAAAAGAAATGATGAAGTTAAATGAAATGAAACGATATGGAAAATGTTAATGGTTACCAAGTACATAGATATTATGATGGACTGTGAATGATAATGGGTAAGAGGATGTGCAACATGAATGCATGCATTGCATTATACATCCTTCATTATGCATTTTTGGTAATTGTAAAAGGTAATTAGTGAATGTATGTCACACTCGACCCATACCCAGGAGGACATGCTCCCGTGGCGTAGACAGCGGCCCCCAGAAGAAGACCGATGCCTGCACCACAAAGGATGCATCATGAAGACGTCATATGGGGACACGTCTCTAAGCTTAATGGTGATGGTGTGATGGAAGCAGCGTGATGTGCTAAACTACCCTGGCATACACTCAAGCAATATACGATAACAGGCAATTCCGTGACTGATATATATAAAACCTGTTATGATTCTTACAAACAAATGAGTGCGTACATAATTACCACCAAAAGTTAAACAACTACTGTACAACTACTGCCACACTAACTACACAGCTAAAAAGGGATCGGAGTATACCGTAGAAGTCCCGTACCAAGTCGAGATTTGGCTCTCTCAACTGACGACCTCTATTCCTTCTCTGTACGCTCACCCTAGAGCTATGAACCTACGTTCATCAAATGACAAACGCTGAGATAACCTCAGTGGTGCTAGAAACATAGATAAACAAACATATATCACATAGCAACCATCATAAACATCAAACTAACATAATAAAGTACGCAATAAGTATATCGTTATGAATGCATTCTCCGTCATCTGTTCTCTATTTTCACTCTGATTTTCTTGTCATTGTGAACATTCCTTTCGCACACACTGGGTCCCGATAGGTACCGGTAGTTATCTCCCGAAGGAGGCCATATAACTATGGAGTGCTCAGCACTCAATCCCTACTTTAGGTCTCAAGACTTATCTCCTTTCTCGGGAGGTTACTTATCTAATAATTTCTGAAGGAATCCCATGATCATTCATCTCCATGTATGTCATCATTTCATTTAAGCATATACGCCTCATACCATAACAGATTGAGCATTTCTCACATCATCAAGCAAGGAAAACATCCAATCCAAGCATCTTAATTACAAACATCAACATATCACATCAAATGATACTATATGAATCACAATACCATGCCTAAATGAGAGTCAAGTCTCTAAGCAACAACAACAAGCCAAAAGGTGGTAAAAGACACAAAACTAGCACTAACCTTACAATTCAACGATTCCTCACGTAAACCTCTACCTCTATCCCAATCAAGCTCTAGCTTCTATTCCTCGTTTTCATACGTTTGGAATGCTTAGGAACTCTAAGTGTTCTATTTGGCAGGGTTTAAAAGTGTTTTAGCTGAAAAAAAGGGGAACAAAACTAAGGAAAATGGTCATTCATAACCCTTAAAAGGTCAAACTTAAGTCACGTACGGCCGTACGGATCTTGGTATACCTGTATCAAACTAAAAATTCTGATGCATACAATTCCTGCGAGTAACGGTACACCCGTACCCCATTCGGTACGCCCGTACATCCTCAATTTTCCTGATATATCCAAATTCCTGCGAGTTGGCGTCTGGCCATACCACCCTTTGGTACACTCGTACACCCTCCAGGACCTAAAATCCATGTAGCTCCCCTGTCTCATACACCCGTACAGTGATGCTGTACACCCATACCACTACCAAAATCCCAAACTAAGCCTATTAGCAAGCCTAATCTGCAAGGTACCTATCCCAACCTCCCTTGCTAACCCTAACCACACTTCCAAAATATACCTAACCACATATACTCACTGTCCCTTATCCAACCGAGAAGGCACGCTTCTCAATAAGATGACGACACACCACCAAGGCAAGTAGATACGTAAGTCACAATTCACATAAACATAAACACAAAACCATCAATATACATTCATACATATAACATGAACTCATTAAATCCTACCATTCATCTACACATACACTCACATGATGCAAAACTCCTAGGGTCTCTAATGCGGGTGTAACAACTCTCCCCCCCTAAAAGAAATTTCATCCCCGAAATTCCTGCTAAACTTACTAGCAAAGAGGTGGGGATACTACTCTTTCATGGTAGCCTCTCATTCCCACGTTGCATCCTGCCCGGTATGATGATTCTATAACACTTTGACCAAGGGTATCTGCTTGTTCCGTAGCTGTTTTATCTCTCGGGCTAGAATCTGTACTGGCTCCTCACTGTAAGTCAAATCTGGCTGCACCTTTATAGTTTCAACTGGAATAACATGTGAAGGATCTGATCTGTATCTCCTCAACATTGAGACATGAAAAACATTATGGATCCGATCCAACTCAGGTGGTAATGCTAACCGATAAGCCAATGGTCCAATCCGCTCAAGAACTTTATACGGACCAATAAATCTCGGGCTTAACTTACCCTTCTGATCAAATCACATTATTTTCTTCCATGGAGATACCTTAAGAAACACCTTATCTCCAACACTGTAGTCTATATCCCGCCTCTTCAGATCCACATATGATTTACTTTGATCGGAAGCAGCTTTCAGTCGACTCTTAATTAATTGCACTTGGTCCTCTGCTTGTTGCACTAACTTTGGACCAATCAATCTCCGTTCACCTACCCCATCCCAGTGTAACGATGTTCGACATCGGCATCCATATAGCACTTCGTACGGTGCCATCTGGATATTGGTATGATAACTGTTGTTGTAGGCAAACTCAATCAAAGGTATATATTGATCCCAACTACTTCCCATTCCATTACACAGGCTTGTAACATATTCTCTAGAATCTGTATCACTCACTCTGATTATCTATCGATCTGAGGATGAAAAGCTGTACTAAACTAAACTCTGGTACCCAAAGCTTGCTAAAACATACCCCAAAAATGTGACGTAAATCGAGGATCTCTGTCAGATACAATAGAGGATGGAACTTCATGCAACCGTACAATCTCAGCTATATACAAGCTAGCCAATTGTTCCAAACTGTAGTCCATGCGTACAGGTAAGAAATAAGCTATCTTTGTTAATCTGTCCACTATTACCCATACTGTATCATGTCTAGCTTGTGTCATCGGTAATCTTGTGATAAAATCCATAGTAATACGGTCCCATTTCCACTCTGGAAGCTGCAACAGACTCAGTAATCCCATGGGTACCTAATGTTCTACTTTGATGCATTGGCATACTAAACATTTAGCCACATAATCTGCTATTTCTGTCTTCATACCGACCCACCAATAGTATTGCTTCAAATCTCGATACATCTTGGTACTCCCCAGATGATAGGCATACGTAGACTCGTGAGCCTCCTTTAGTATCTGCTTCTTCAACTCATGATCTGCCGGGATATATAAGCGAGTACCATGTCTCAGGTTACCGTCACTGTCTACAAGAAAAAGAGTAGTCTTACCGGCTTGAACTTTCTGTAACTGCTTATGATACTCCTCGTCATCCACAGCACTTTGTTGAATCTGTTCTGTTAACACCGGTTTGACTTGCAGGTGTAACTGTGCTAAGAGACACTCAGGTTGCACTGTCAATGTACCATGTAACTATCATATTTCTAGTACCAGCATCAACGGTGACTATCTCAATCCCGTAAATAACTTGTGACTCAGGGCATCTGCTACCAAATTAGCCTTGCCCGGGTGATAGTCAATCACACAATCATAATCCTTAATCAGTTCTAACCACTGTCGTTGCCTCAAATTCAATTCTCTCTATGTACCCAAATATTTTAAGCTCTTATGGTTCGTGTACATGTAACACAACTCCTCGTACAAGTAGTGTTGTCAAATCTTCAATGCAAACACTATGGCTGCCAGCTCTAAATCATGTGTTGGGTGATTCTTCTCATGCGATTTCAGCTGTCATGAGGCGTATGCTATCACGTTCCTATCCTGCATCAATACACATCCTAACCCGTTAAGTGAAGCATCGCTATAAATAGTAAAGGCCCTCCCCGGCATAGGTAAGGTCAACACCAGAGCTTGTGTCAAGCAGTCTTTCAGTCTGTCAAATCTCTACTGACATTCTTCTGACCAATGAAAAGAAACACCTTTCCAGAGCAATGTCATCAATGATAAGGCAAGTATAGAGAACCCTTTCATGAACCATCGGTAGTAACTAGATAATCCCAGAAAACTGCGGATCTCACTGATATTCCGTGGTATCGACCAACTCAAAACTGCTTCTATTCTGCTCGGGTCAACTCGGATACCCTCAACTAAAATAACATGCCCTAGAATCGCTACCTGTTCCAACCAGAATGTACACTTAGAGAACTTACTGTGAGTGCCAGTTTCTACCGGGGCCCAAAGCGAGGCTTGCGAAAGTCACGGACCGAGGACCGCACTTGGAGTGAAAGCATAGTCTTCCTAAGGGGTTCCCTTAGGGAATGATACAGACTCAAAAGAGTCATAAGGAGTCACCACCGGATGGTTCTGGATTGGTCCAACCGACCCATAGCATGAGTGCTAGTTAAACCCTTCAGAGATTGGGTTCGGGTGGTAGAGATCTATTTTATGAGTTTCCAAAATCAATTTTACCATTTTAGTTGGGATTAATTGTCCTAACCAGGCAAGCATGCAAGCGTAATAGTAAATACATAGCGCGTCATGTGAATTAGCATTGCAAAGTTGCACGTAGAATGACATATAAGGCTATATGGCGTTTAGATGGCATGGCATATGCATGTCATGTGATATAGTGATAAAAGTAATATGGCGTATGTATGTCATGTGAGTATGAATGACATATTATATGCATGATATAACAATCCTAATACGTGAGCACATATTATGGCAAATAACGTATTACGTTATGCGTTAACGTTCTTAATTCATTTTAGCGTTAGGCGTATAATGTAAGCGGTGCATATGTATAAATGACATATCATATGTATGATATGTAATGATGGCTATCATGGCATATGCATGTCATGGCCTAATGAGTAGCATACCATATGCATGGTGTATGTGTGGCATATCATATGTATGATATGTATGATGGTGTAATACATGTCATATGTATGACATGTTAGGTGTATGACATACCAAATGCATGGCATGTGAAGTGATACGTGACATGACATATGCATGACATGTGTAGTAGAATGTGCTTGTGTATTGTGGCATGACATGTAGAATGTTAAATTATAACATGGCATCGTATGGCATACCATATGTATGATATGTGAAATGGACAAACTACTATATGTATAGCATGTGAAGTGGATGATATACCATATGCATGGCATGTGAGATGAATGACATACCGTGTGCGTGGTATGCAAGATGATGAATGTCATGGCATATGTATGGCATGGCATAATAGTGCGTATGTGAATGTGTATTCAACATAATATATGTATGACATACGACGTGACATGGCATTATGACATAATGACATATACATATATGCATGGCATGACATATATGTATGCATAATGAAGCGTATTGGTTGATTGAGCGTATTGGATTGCATATTGGCGTGTTTGCGTATTTGCATATTTATACATATATGCATATGAAATACAATATGGTATGGCATACGGTATATGCATGGCATGCATAGTAGTGTGTGCATGTGTCATATGACATGGTATGTGACATGAATGACATAAATATTTAAGCAAATATAAATCATCCATGAATAAAAATAATAAAAGGCCGGGAAAGGGATCAATAAAATTTGGGGATACAGACAGGAAATAGGAGGATTATTACAGACCAAATAATAAATCCTATCCTATTACAAATATTCCTCGCGTACATTAATCCCCGGGTATTAAGTAATACCCCTTTTCTCCCTCGAGTTACACGATCCAAAAATGCAAATGGATTAATATGCAAAATGAACAAATAAATTCATTAGTAGCAAATGAATTTTTGGGATTTAATTGACTAGTCTAATACCATTTAAAAAGCACGAACCAAGAGTCAAAATCCAACAATTATTAGGCAATAATTGAAACAATAAACACGAGCCGGATCATGAAAATTCATTTAAATAAAATAATTTTAAGCAAAAATTATTTTTTTTGATCATGGCAAATTTAATTGGGAGGACTATTATCACACATAATTTTTGGAGATAGCCCTACGACCAATTAAAACCAATCCTATCAAAATTGAATCAATATTATGAGATGATATTATGTTTATATGCTCATTATGAATCAAAATTGAATCATGATTACATGCTATGAATGGCTATGGATTCTTTAAGGTGATAAGTTAAGTATAATATATGAAGGACTTTACTAAGTGAATATGAACTAGAAATGCTACAGGTTTAACTAAAGAGACTCAAACTTCTCCTCAAGTTATCAATAAGGACAAAGCAGCAATAGGTTTTTACTATTCACTTTATGACCTCATTTAGGGTCTTGAAATAATGATTTCTCACTTATATGCTTATGATATTAATCTAATTAGTTTATATTATGAATGATATCATATAATCATCTTTACATATGATCATTAAAGCATAAATTATACATCATATCATGAATCATTCATACATAAAGGCATATTCATGACATATCATATAGAGGATATAAGGTGGGAAATGAAAGTGATATACAAAGCAACATTCAATGGTAGCATGCTGGGTCATAGAGTTATTATCAATTCCCTTGATGGAATCATACATTATATGTTCATATCATGGAACCATAGAGAAATATTATATTCCTATGATAATTAGAGTATAATATAGTACAAGTACACAAAGAAAAGGACCTAGTATGGATTATGCACAATCACACAAAAATAATATGGAATATTACATGAAAATTAGAGGGAGAATGCAAAGTATGGTTGCATTCTCATAGACATACATTATCATTCATATATCATGGAAGTACAATTAGTGAAATGATGAATGCACTACAATTATGCTTATATAGAAAAGTATACAAAGTAATAATGTTTAAATAAAATATTTGATGTATGAAATGTTATAGTGGATTCCTTATGGTATTTGTTACTATTTATACATAATATGTTATATACATTACTTATAAAAGATAAAGAATAATGCAAAGTGACATGATATGATATGGTTATATTGCTTAATGACTGTTCACCATGATTTGATGTTATTATATTATTTATGATATGTGATCATGTTATTTACTCATTTTATAGCACTATTGGATTTTATACTTAAGATTTGTCATTTGATGAATGCAAGCTTGGGACCTTCTGGTAAGGATTTAGATTGATTAATCAATAATTAGGGGAGGTCGTGATTTTGAAGAATCCCATTCTTAAAGCAATTTTGGATAAATGTAACATACTCCAAGATGTATTTTACATATGCAACTTGTTGGATTAACCCTTATGGCAGTAATACTTATGTTATGAACTTTTATTGTGTGTAATATAGATACCATTAAAGTTGGTAAAAATAAATACACAAATTTCGTATGATAGATGATAGTATGGTTATGAATGATAGATATATGATGTATTCATAGGATATAATAGATGCATACTATTATGTATTGATGTTACCCATGTTTATAGATATTACTAAAATACAGGTACATAATATTTAATATAGTTAAATGAATTGAAATGCAAAAAGAATTTGCACATATCCCTTGTAGGATAATTAATGATTTCCTTGCTTAGGAGACTATTAGTTATTCTATAGGAGCGTGTTACATCGGGATTGGGAGTGATATGTGTTAGTGGTATCAGAGGTAAGGTTAGCTCAACTTATGATTATTGCATGATGCAACTACTGCCTAAGGTTAATGAGTTGTATAATAGGAGTATTATTAGTCCTTACTGTTGTTGGATATTATGATTCATGTGTATGTTTATAGATTAGATATTATGATAGATAGAATAGTTATAATTAGAGAGAAAGGTGGGGGTAACTTCAACCCTCAAGAGGGTATGTCAGAGGTTGGTGAGAGTGCAAAGGTCCAGTAGGAATGAGGTGATCAGGGAGAGAGAGTACTTCCTACGGAGCAACTAGTCACATTTGCTATCTCCCGTAGCTATGTAGTTTGCTCAATTTCTTAAATCCTTACAAGGACATGTTACTACAACAGTTCAAGCTCCACCTACTATAGAAGTTAAAGATGTCATAAGAAGGATTTTAAGAATTGATAGTATATGGAGCTACTGATGTTTCTAAGACAACTGATCCGTATGTTGCACAGATATAGCTTGAGAGTTCTACGGTAGTTAAACTTTCTAATTCAGTAAAGTTTGAGTATGTTATCTCTTTACTTCAAGATGATGCCTATAAATGGTGGAGGACTATTCCATAGAGTATATCTGATCTACTAGTTTTAACCTAGTGTGATTTTTAGAGGGAGTTTAGATAAAAGTATGTATCTTTGGCATACATAGATCAAAAATTACATGAGTTCCTCAGCTTGAAACATAGGAGCATGTCTATGGTAGAGTATGAATAAAAGTTCACCAAACTAGCTTATTATGCTACAAGCATTCTTACCACATGCATGGATAGATATAAGATATTTGAACAGGGACTGACTCCTTTGATCAAGGCATTGGTACATGGGTTTAACTATAAGGATTTTTCTGCTTTGATGGCTAATGGTTTAAACCAGGAGTATACTATCAAGGAAGAAGAGAGTATTAGAGCTGGATAGTTTTGGAGATTCTTTAAAGGAGCTAGTTCATTGTTTAGTGGATAAAAAGGGGTAAGTTTTGAGGCTCTATTACATCTTGATTAATGGAATCTAGACTGCCATTGCCTTGTCAAGCATAAAGTGAGAGGATTATGGGTCATGGTAATATGAGGATTGGATCGAGTCAGTACTATATCTATGGTTGTACTCATTATGGTGATTGCAAAGTTGGTATAGATTTATATTATAGATATGGTGGTACGGGGCATTTTACATGAGACTACACTATACATTGAGCTATGCCAGTGTATACTATATCTAAAGGCAGGTCATATCAGTAGAACCTAATACCTATAATTGCTTTTAGTACTTCCTAGAGTAAAGATCATAATAGAAGCAAAGGTCGAGGTCGTAATGGCAAAGGTCGAGGTAGTAGTCAAGGGTCAGTGAACCAATCACTAGAGGCTTTAGCTAGAGTCTACCGCCTGAGATAAAGGGATGATTTATGATATGCTAATGTAGTTATTGGTAATTTCCTTATCTCTGAACATGATGCTTTGGTACTGTTTGACTCGAGATCTTCATATTCATATATAAACATTAAATTTGCATGATTGCTTAATATCTCAAGTAAGGGATTAGGATATGATATTGCAGTGATAGATACCAAGTAGAAAGGGGTTTAATTAACAAAAATACCTATAATATGTGATTTTCTATATTTATTTCCCAATGAGTTGCCAAGGTTGCCACCCAAGAGAGTGGTTGAGTTTGAGATAGAGGTAATGCCAAACACTAAACCTATCACCATTATACCCTACCACATAGCACCAATAGAGTTAAAAGAGTTGAAGATTCAATTACAAGAATTATTGGATAAAGGGTTTATTCAGCCTAGTGTATCACCTTGCGGTGTGCCTATTTTATTTATGAAGAAGAAAGATGGCACTATGAGACTATGCATTAATTATAGATAACTGAATAAGGTGACTATCAAAAATAGATATCCCTTACCTTGTATTAATGATTCATTTTATCAATTGAAATATGCAATGGTATTTTCAAAGATAATTTAAGATCGGGTTATCATCAGCTTTAGGTGAAGGAAAATAGTATACTAAAGATAGCTTTCAGACTCAGTATGCTCATTATAAGTTTTTGGTAATGCTATTTAGTTTGACTAATGCACTAGTAGCATTTATGGCTTAGATGAACATTGTGTTTAAGGAGTACTTGGATCAGTTTATGGTTGTATTTATCAATGATATATTGGTCTATTTGAAGAACCAAGAGGAGCATGATAGGCATTTGAAGATTGTGTTACAGAAGATATGGGAAAAATAGTCATATGGTAAACTATCAAAGTGTGAATTTTGATAAGAACAGGTGAATTTTCTTGGGCATGCTATTTTAGCAGAAGGTATGAAAGTTGATCCTAGTAAGATAAAAGTAGTAGTTAATTAGCAAACTCTAAGGAATGTTAGTGACGTCCATAATTTCCTGGATTTGGCTGGTTATTATAGAAGATTTGTTAAAGGATTTTTGATGATTACTACACCATTGACTACATTACTGTAAAAGGATGTCCTTTTTAAATGGATTGATAGATGTCAAAGAAGTTTTGATCATTTGAAAGAATGCTTGACACAGGCTCCAATATTGACTTTACTAACACCCAGGAAGGATTATATGATATACAATGATGCTTCACTGAATAGGTTAGGTTATGTACTAATGCAAGAACAGAAGGTATTTTCTTATGTATCGAGACAATTAAAGCCTCACAAGAAGAATTATCCTACCAATGATCTAGAGATGGCTATAGTTATCTACTTTGTAGATTTGGCAACTGTGAGAGTAGCGCATCCCGGACGTGGGAGCGCTGCACGCTGTTCGGCGTGAGATGCCGTGGTGCTTGCTCTCGAAAGCATAGACCCCTGAGTTACTACAGGAACTAGACAGATCACGTCGAGAAAATGGAGTCGCCACCCGGCTTAT